>VZUI01083492.1:0-15343 GCA_013401135.1 Cettia cetti
ATGATGATGATGATGATGATGATGATGATGATGATGATGATGATGATGATGATGATGATGATGATGATGATGATGATAATAATAATAGTAATAACAACTACTACTACTTAATTTGGGGTTGGTGTGTCCTGTACCTAGCTCAGCTTTGTGGGAGGCATGGAGGAGACAAGTTTCTTCCTTGAATTTGCACAGCCAGGTAACATATGAACAAATTCTGCTCAGTGGAAGGGAATCACAGAGGCGCTTACAAGCGAATATCTAGAGGGACTTAAAGGAGGAATAAACACATCCTTTTCCCTTGTCTGCTCCAGTCCAAACCAATTGGCTTTCATTTTTGGTGCCTCAGGCAGCTTCCCTGCTTCCAGCACTCTTTTGCAGGGGGAACATGAGGGTATCCTGAGTGATGGTGCCTCTGAGGGCTGATCCTGGAGTAACTCAGTTTATGCTTTCCCCTTTATTCAAAGCAATATCTAAGGGCACCATCCAGTTGAGAAACAGTAAGAAGAGTAATTAAAAAGAATAAAACAATGTGGTGTTGCTACTAACCATCATCTAAAATGATAACAGTCTGTAATGTACTCTAATTATCTAATTTATTATACCAATAATCACTAATTAATGCATATTTTAAGAGACTGGGAAAATGTGCTTGCAAAGTGCTGCACCGTCAACTGTCTGGCTGCATCTGTGATTTGACACTTAAAATGTTCACCAGAAATAAGAACCACCTCTTGTCTCGCACAGCAGATTTCCTGAGGGGCATGTAGAAGTCAAAAGACATTATTTTCCTGCAGTGACTAGGCAAATCTTGAGATCACTTGAAACAGTATTGGGGAAAGACTGGCATTTTCATGTGGCCATGAAGATGCTTTGGATAATATTCACCAATTTGCAAATTTGTTCAGAAATGTTTCCAAATAATAACTAAAGTGTCTGTAAAACAAAGGAGTATATAAGACTACCACTGTGTCTGGATGCACCACAAATATTTGTCTAAGCTGTAACAGACTTTTGATTTTTTAAAGTACATATTTATTAATAGGAAAACTTTGTGGTAGGCATATTCTTTTCCTTACATAGGAGAGCTTCCTTCCTGCTTGAATATGTGTGCTTACTGCTGAAGTGCATTGTAAATTCTGTGCTTTGTCTGCATAGAATGAGTCTCTTCTAAGTTTGCAAAAGCCACAATTTCTATTCATGGAGTTGCAACCGTCTTACGAGTGTGTTATAAAAACTATCCTATAATATCCCTCAGAGCCTTGAGTGGGGATGGTTGTCCTAAACCAGTCATCAGTCCAGGGTGATTGTTTCTTCTCATGTGCAAGAGTCAGCTGGGAACCAAGCACTTTAATCTCAGTTATGCATCACCTGCAGCATGCAGGGCTCGCTGTGTGAAGGAGCTTCAGGCCCTGGTTCAGTGCCTTGCTGGCTGGCACTGAGGAGCACTCTCTTGGGCTATGGCTTAGCAATTTATTTAGGGCTTGGCCAAGTGCTGCAGTGGGCACTGGCAGCCTCTGGTTTCTGTTTGGGAGGTGGTGGTTGCCATAGACCAGGCTCAAGAGAGAACAGCTTTCCAAAGCAATAGCAGAAAGATAAGAGGGACAGCAACAGTTATTTCATTAGATGTCCAAACTATCATCCTGTTCCCAGGGTGAGGGGTCAAGTAATACATGATAAGGAATGAATGACTCCTGGAAAAAAGCATTATGGTTGTTTCTGATTTATATAAATTATGGGTAAGCTGAAGGCTGTCAGCACAAAAGGATGCTGGAGTTTACAGTTTTTTGTGGATCGGATGTAGGAAACTTAGTTCCAAAGAACACTTGCTCTGTACAAAAACTTGAGACTTAAACTTTTTTTAACTGCCTTTTGTGTTTACTAGAAGTCTGGGCTGAATTTATGTTGAGTAGGAGGTTGTTTTCTATTTTCTGATTTCTGATTTCTCTGAAAAGTTAGGTGTTGATACAGTATTGAAAGTACTCTTAATAAAAAGAAAAAGATTCAAAGTGAGGCAGCCTCTCCCCTCCCTATTTTTTCTCACCTAATCAGTCAGCCAGTCGTAGTTGATTGCATCTTATCTATACTTGAACACACTCTATTTAATCAAGATTAAACTTGTTTTTGCCAGTAGTAAAAATCTGTCAGTGGTAAAATTAAAAACAGTGTAATTTTTAGTTGGGCACTGTATTTACCAATAGCTACAGGAAATGAATAAAACTGTTAGGCTTTAAAATATATTTGTGAAAACAAGCTCTTTTCTTTCCCAAGGGCTTTCAGCTCAAAGAACAAGGTATAGGTTAGATTGATAAAAATGGGAAAACCAGAGGAGCAAAGAAGCAGAACAGAGAATTTCATGTAAATCAGTAAAGAAAAAGAAACTTTTTCTATATACAGTTGAAAAGATAAGTAGATGCTCAGTTGGACTATGGCTATAGATAAAGTTCTAAAGGAAAGAGAATATTATGAGTCTGAATCTTATTTTATTAGTCATGGACCTCATATTTTTCCCTGATGTTAAAAATTGCATAGGATCAAATCTGTAACAAAAAATAATTCTTCCTAGAGCAGTTGTAATAATTTGGTGTAGGAGCCCTGAGTAATAATTTCTGTGTTTCTGTTGTCATCTAGATTCCTGGAGATGGGTAAATTGGGTTAATTAGGGAACCAGTCTCCCTCGGGAGAACTGGAGAACCTTCTCTCCAAGCCCTGACTCCAGCAGGGTACTGCCTTGCAATCTCAGTTGCACCTGAACTCAAGACAGGAAGTTCTGGTCTTCACTGCTCCCACATTTTTCTTACTCACACATATTGTCAGGTATTGGAATTTTCCTTAGGAAGCTGGGGAGCTGAAACACTGCAACACATAATCTCCTTGTAATTTTCTACTTAGCTGAGTTTACCACAAGGCTAAAGGAAGATGGGGGTTTTTGTTTCCCATGGAAGATTTGGAAACTTATCATACTCTCAGTATGATAAACTTTTGAGTACTTTTGGAAAATATTCAGGAGCACCACTGTTCTGCAGTTTCTCTCCCTATGGCCAGGTAACCACATAGATAATCCTTATAGCAGCACTGGCTTGGGGGAGAAAGGATGTCCTGGTCAGGATGGGTCATGCTGGCTCTTCCCTTCCTCTGCTGCTTCAAGCCCCAGGGTAGCTGCCTGTGGTCCTGCTTTATCCTAAGTGTCTGTGGCAGGCATCAGCACAGTGCTGTGGGTACAAGGGGAGATGGTTTTGTTCATGAAAAGTGGAGAATCAGAGAAAGGGCGTAAGCACTCTTTTACTCTATATTTAATCGTGTAGGGAAGAATAGCCAAATGGCTCTGGATTTTGTACTGTTTCGATGTTTTTAGCCTTTTTATCTGAAGCAGCTTTGAATTTTGTCTGGTGCTTGAATGGTTCAGGCAGAGATTGCTGAGGATCTGTTTACCACAGCTCAGATATGGAACAGCTGTTAAGCTTCTGGATTTTTGTAACATTGTTAATATAATTAGGTTGCATACAATTCACTGTTCCAATCTAATTTTTCAGTGATGCTGCCTTTGACATTCTGTAGTGAACATTATAGTCCCTCTGTTCAGTTGAAATTCAAACATCTTTTTCTATCACTGAATGATTTTCTTGCCTTTTCTTTTAGAGAAAGATATCATTTTAAAAATTTCATCTTGCAAGAAAGAACATCCTGAAAACATTTCTACTGCATACGCATTCAAAGAGTTCTCTGTTCAAAAGCAGAGCACTAATTGTTAGTGAGTCACTTTCAAAGTCTGATTCTTTTAGATATACTGCAGATGAGATCTAGGCAAAGATAAAAGGAATTTTAATCCTGAATTGAGAAGAGCAGATTTACAGTAATAGCTCGACCACACATGAAGTTATTGTTTTAAAATCTCCTTTGAAAAGGACAGATTTCACTGTTTAATGTAACCCTTACTCCCGTTGGGTTTAATTCAGGATAAATGGTTTGACTTTTTCTCTGAAGGTGCGATTTGATATCGACACATGTACAGGGGTTCTAGTGCTGTTATCCTGATTTTCTTTGTGTCCTTTAATCACCTGCTGATCCAGTGTTTCCTCCATGTTTTTCTCCTTGTGTAAACACTCAGTGACCTCATCTCATCTCTGTGCACACTGCAGGGCAGCTGGCAGCCTTACACGTGATGCTCTTCCCTCCTTCCCTCCCCCCCACCCCAGACACTGGGGTCTGAATAGTTCTTAATGAAATTTACATATTCATGAAAATAAAGTCTTAAGCACAGGAAACCAACATGCAGAGTTGCATTAATATTGTAAGGAGTACTGTTCAGGGTTTTTATGTGCAAACTGTTCCCATAGCTGTGTCCGTATTAGTCCAAGATCAGTCTTCCAGCAATGGCCGTGAGCTTTTATGTGCAGCACAACGACACCTTGTGTGTATGTTTTGCCATCTCTCACACTAGTTAGGAACATGCATAAGTTTGATAACCTTCACCCATCTACTGTGTGAATGAGGCAAATGACAAATGACCTCATTTCACGGGTATGGACAGATGAACTGACTTCCTCATGAGCAAAGAGAAGTTGTGTTGCAGAGCCAGAAATGCTTCCTCTGGCTACTAACCCAGTCCCTAGCAGTGCAGCTGAGAGAGGATTTTGTTGTATGTAATGTCTTCTTTGGAAATTTGTACAGAAGCTTTGCAGTTCTTCAAGGGCAAATTATCAGCAGTAGTCTCCTGATTTTCTGATTTTGTCCAGCTTGCATATGTAAACTGAGTGACCAGTATAGAGTGCAAACCTTGGGATTCCTGTTCTGCAGGCATCCCTTGACTCTGTATCAATACCTCTGAGGAGGAAGTATTCATTTGATTTGATTTTTTTTTTTTCTCATCTCTTCTTTAAAACTCTCCTGATGGAAACACCAAAACCTCCATATTCCCACTGTCCTCATTTAACTGAAACACAATTGCTAGAAATTGAGTCTGGTAGTGCTTGTCCTAACCCAGTACACATGGAAAATAGTGTGTTACCCTTCTCCTGTAACCTTTTCTCTCATTTTCATATTTGCACACTCTTGCAAGGTCTAACAACAGCCTTCTTACCAAATAATGCCAGTCCTTCAACTGTTCCTTGGCAGTAGATTTCCGGGTGCCCACTATTTCCTACTGCTTTCCTTTGGAGTTTCTCTCCTTTTCAATTCATGCAGGTGGCCTCCCTCTTCTTCAAGTCCCTCCACATTGTAATGGCTTCGTCACATTCTTTGTGACGTATGTCACATAACACTTTGTGTCAGCCAACATATAAAGCACTTGGTGTGAAGCAAGAGAAAAAATTCCACTTGCTGAACACTGGTTTCTGAATTTCATTGACACCCACTTAACCACTCTGTTGTGCTTATGGGTGTTTTGTATCCTTCTTATACCTTTGTCCATCAATCCCCATATCTGTATAGCTCACCTATTTTGATCATCCCTTTGCTTCCTCTTTTGGATTATTATTTGTAGTAATACTTCTCCTGTTTTTTTGTTCTTAGTGAAACTTTGTATATACCTCTGTGGTAGTTTCCCTAAATTTCCTTATTTTTATGATTACCTTGTCATCTTTGATTTCTCTTAGTTTAGTTTTACTCATCTGAGAATGTCTGATCATAACCTAAAAACAAGTGAGAAGCACATCTCCAGTGAGAATGCCACCAGCTGAACAGTAACATTTTCAAGTTCTTCTGTCCAGGCTGTGTAACTGGGATGTTACAGTATGAACATAAGCAGAAAATAATCTCAGAACTCTCTCTGAGCATCCTCCTTACACCTTTCCACTGTTTCTGCTGCCATCATCAAAAAACTACACAAACTTAGTGTTCTTCAATTTCCATTTTGCAGAGGTTCAGATTCTGCCTACACAGAATTGCTTTACTTTAACTAATGCAGTTAACATTAACACTGGAGGCATAAATCTAAGCTTTTGGTACAAGAATTCAAGAAATCTGTCCTTAACTACCTATTTTCTTTGTGTTTTAATAGTAAGAATAAAGCTAACATAAGAGTGCTGGACTGTTTAGCAATCACAGCCCCATTTTGGAGTACAGACATAGTCTACAGCATTAGAAAAGAGAATTTTCTCTCTACAGTGTTGTCAATTTTCCGCATATTTTTATTAATCATAATTTTTTTAAAAGGGGGTATGTCATCTGAATCTCCAGAAAAGGTACTCTAAATTTTTAAAATTCATCATTGAATATACATACATGTAGATAAGAATATTCTTATCTACATGAATTTAACTTTTTCTCTTCAAGCCTTCCAATATCCTGTCTTTAGCACATGTCCAGGTCATGTTCTGCAACCAGTCTACTTGTCCTTTCTTCACCTGTTTTCTCTTTGATCACATTCTTGCAAAAGAATGGAGAAAAAGCAATATAAAGCTCAATGGTTTTTCTTTCATGTAATCTATGATTGTGGTTTTATCTAATAACTTGTCTAACAGCTTTGTTTTCAATTCAGGCTTTAGAAAAGTTTAGCTAAGTCAAATTGATCTCATGACTGCCATGTAAATGAGCATTGGCATCTATCCTCATTCTGTTGAGAGACCAATTTTTAAGCTGGGTCATTTAGTCATAGCTTAATATAGAGGAAAATTGACTGGTTGAAAAATTTGTTGTCTCATATAGTAAAAAAAACTACATGAAACTTCAGCCCTGGTAATAATATCAGTGGTTACTAAAGGCTGAGGGTTTTGAGTTACCACTAATACAGTCATCAAGTCAACTGAAAGTCTCCAGAGAAAACTTTTATCAGAGTTTTAAGTAAGAGTATGCAATATATGTATAGTTCCTTTACTCTCAGTAAATACATAACTTCTCTTTCTCATGCTATTTCCTTGAAAGAGACCAAATATAGGAGATGGCTCTATAAAAACTGAATTGTAGCATGAAAGAGATAACCTAAAATACTGGGAGGATATTTTTTAATACAAAAATATATTTTCTCAGCCTACCTTCATAATTTTGTTTACTTCTCAGACCAATACATTGCAGGGCTGCTGATATGAATACCAGCAGGTTAAAGGTATATGTGCAGGAAGTTTGTTATTTTTTGTTCAGCTCAAAAGGACGTTCATCATAGCTTTATTTCTACTAATGATATTTGACTGAAGATAAAATAAATGGAGGCATTATTGTAAAAAAAGGACAAGTTTTTAAGGTTTTAATAGAGTTAAAGGCTTTTTTTACTGATAAAGAAATCATAAAGACAATAAAAAGAATGCTATTGAAGGGGAAAATGTAGTGAAAAGAAAGTAGGAGATCAATAATAATTGATCCATTTCTCAAAGCCCTAGAGGTAGAAAATTAAAAGTGTAAGGAAAAATGATGCATTTGTAAGAGAGAATATTGCATCTCAATCATGGGACTCTAGGAGTTAATATCAGATTTTGCAAGTAGTTTGAACTAGCCTGTGATTTTGTGCTGCTTGTTAGATATCAGGAGAGGGAGCAGATTGTCTTGTTTTCAAAAATGTGATATAGTCTCATGTGTGAAAGTCAAGCTCCCTCTCCTCCCTCTTGGAAGCTGTGCTTGTTTCTTTTATTAGTGGAAATTTAAATAAAATTTACAATGATACCTTGATATAGAGTAAAATGTGCTCCAACTTCTAGGAACATGCCTCCTGCGGTCACTGACCGAGGTTAACCATTCCCTCTTTTTGTAGTATTTTACTCTCTTCTGAAAAAAGCCAGGAGTTTTAGACTTATTCTGGCAGGAATTTGGGGGTGTTTAAGCCCTTCGGTAGCATATGCAGAATGAGCAGAAAAGCCAGCTTCATTGTGTCAGTTCAAAGGAAATTTTTTTTCCCTGGAGCAGCTGTCAAGGAAACTAATGAAACATTGAGCATTTGTTAACTAGCAAGATTGGTGAATAGTGAGTAACTAATTTACATGTCAGGCAGCAGCTTTCTATGAAAAACTCGATTTTTTTGTGATTGTAGGTGTAATAATGATTGTAATCACTGCTGTCATTGGGGCAGACTGTTCTCTTTACCTGTTCAGCCTCCTGAAGCGGCCAGAGGGAAACATGGGAAGAGTACAGCAGAGCAGAAATTAGCATATAATAGTAAAAATTTGCTGCAGCTCTTGCCATTATTTTGCAACTGGTAGAGGCACAGGCGGCTGAAGTGTTGACAATTTGCAATGGCTTCATCACATACTTTGTGACATAGCTGTAGGCCAACATACAAACTCTAAAGCACTCAACGTAAAGCAGGACAAAAAATTTCACTTGCTGGATTGGGTAACAGCCGCTTTTCTGATCTCAATACTGAGGGCACCAGATGTTTACATCAACAGGGAACACCTGAAAAACCAACCACAGCTGGTCCTAAGCGTCTAACCGAGTCTTGGTGGAGAGGATGGGCAGGTCTGGGAGTGTCACCTGAGTGAGGAAAGGCGGGCACTCCCTTCTTCCCTGAGCGGTGAGGGACAGCCAGGCCCCCACCCAGCTCCAGCAGGCGCAATTACAGCTCAGCTTGGTCCCTGGCTGCTGGTGCTGTAGCAGTCCCTCGGCCGCAATGACGGCACTCAGTGGCTGCCAAAACCACAGGCTCTGGGCGGCATCCCAGGAGGTGTGCAGGGCGTGGCCGTGCTGGGCGTGGCAGTGCCCAGTGCTGAGCAGAGCAGCGCTGGGTGAGGCGCTGCAGGTGTGCCCGCAGCTCAGGGCTCTCCCTTTGTGTCAGGAGAGGTACCTGTCTCATGGGGGGACACTGCCAGCCTGAGTTCAGCACCCTCAGCCAGGGAGCCACTTGGGCTGGACTGATGGGAAATGATAAGGCAGGGATGGGGTTTGAACTGTGCAGAGCCAAATGGGATCCCTTCTCCATTAAGAGTGACAAAATTAAATCTCCTCTGTAAAGCAGACCCTCACATCCTTTTCTTGATGCCTACAGCAGGGAATCTCCCTTTTGAATTTAAAAAACAGGAACAGATGGTGCTGCCCGCACCTCTTTCCAATCTCTTTTATTCCATAGTCTTTTTGTGAGCAAATTTGAACAGGATCTGGAGGGTTAAACTTGCTTCTCTTCATCTTGATTTTGATGAAATTTAAACTTAACCCTCATTCTCCTCTTCAGAGAGTCTGTGCCCTACAAGGTGTTATCAAACTCTGGATAACAGGTAGAATTCATCTCTGACTGGCATGAAAACTGTGCCACCAAGCAGAACAAAATGGTGAATGTCTGCAGGACCAACGTGCAGAACTGACTTCTTGTTAGAGTGCTTGTCTTTTACTACTTCACTATAACAAACAATTCCCTCTTCAAAGGCAAATAATCATATTCGGCCCCTTTTTTTTTTTTTTTTTTTTTTTTTTTTTTTTTTTTTTTTTTAGGTAAACCATTTCAACAGGAAGAAAAAAAAGTGTTTCTACCCAACAGCAGGTACTATCAAGATTTTCACAGCAACTGATGTTTTGTAATATGTTCACACAGAAGGAGAGGAATGGATGTGCCACACGTCCTTCTGTAATGCTATGTCATGGCACAGAGTAAGATGTAAAAATGGCTTTGTCACATCTGCTTCATCAGATGCCAGTTCAAGAAATGTTCTGTGAAGCTTGGGAGATATTAGCAGAAAAGAACATCTTAATTTTTATATCTTTGTCTGGACTGTGTGTGCTGCAGGCCAAAAGGCTATGGCAGGTCTGGATATGCTCAGAGGAAGGTTTAGGCAACAAATAAAATGTAACATAAATTGGATGCTCACAAATTTTAAATGCTTTTTGGGTTCAGTGATGTCTTGGTAAGACAAATTTTATAATCTGTCCATATGCAGGCTTTGCCACCAAGGTCCTGCACATGTTGATGATGTTATTTTCTAAATCTGCATGTATTTCCAGTCTTTGGGAAAATCTGACTTCAACCATAAGCAACGCCAGTTGTATGAAAATCACCTGTCATCCTTTTGAGAGACCCTGTCCCTGTCATTGCCTCTCAAGAACATCCCGAGTCAGTGACCAGCTATGGAGAGGTGCCTTTAAAAAGACCCAAAATAAAGTAACATTCATAAAGCTGTGGTAGTGACCAAGGTGTCTTTATTACACAGTTCGATGACTGCTTGTTCACTACATCTCTTCTGCCAAATTTATTAGTTACTTGCTCTGGGAAGTAATATAGTTAATAAATAAAAAATAAAAAAAAGGAAAAATACCATTCTGTGTTCAAACATCCTACAAATATCCACTTAAATATATTTTTTACACAAATTCCATAGGTTGACAAGCTTGTATTTGAGAAAAAAAAATGGCATTTCCTAACCCTGTATTTGATTTTCTCTGTTATGGACTAAATCCAATTGCCTAGAGTGGAATAAACCTTGGTAAAATATGATATTTGTCTTTGTTAATCATGCAGAACACCCACAGCTCAAAAAAATACGGAGGTGGAATAATGAAGTGTCAATATGCATCCTAGGAAATAAATTCTGGAAGAAATGGGCCCCATGCTAATAGCCAATCCAATAAGTTTCTCCTGCTGGAAGACCTACTGGAAAACTTTAGATGTAGATTGTTGCTTTTTTGGGGTTTTTTCCTCCTTCCCTCAGCAGTTCTCTTGCACAGGTTTTTCAAACTTGTTTTCATGTTCAGAAAGTGTAGGAATGTTTTACTGTCCCACGAGTGCACATCATTTGCACAGTTCACCAGTGGCTCCCCAGTTTCCTCCCAAAGGTGACCCAGATTCTCCTCCTTGGTATCAGTGTCTCACTCTGGATGGCCATGCTAGTGGATAGAGTCACAGTGCTGGGGCTGCCCTGATGTAAGTTGTGTCCTTGCCAGAAAATAACCTGCTCAATCAGAAATTTGAGGAACAGCGTTAATGAGGACACTTGCTAGCTAGCACACCTTATCCTTCTCTTTGCCAACTGCAAGACCATCTTTGGAATCACTCTTGGCTGATGCGACTCTTTAGGCTCATGAGTTTCTTGATCTTATTACCCTAAGGATATCCAAAGTCTTAGAGAAGTCACATTTTCACAAAGGTGCAGATAACACAGGAAAAAAACAGAACATCTTTGTTCTACTTACTTGCCTACAGACCACGAATATTTATTTGAGCCACCTAACCCACCCCCAGCCCCACTCAGTGCAAGGGAAGTGATCCATGTGAGGAAGGCTTTGGTGGTTTGCTGCAATCTAAGCTCAACAGTTCAGTGGTCCAGCTCAGTGTATTCCCTGCCCTGGGTCTGGAGGCTTATTGCCGGCCTGATATTAGTGAGACTGACTTCTACAACCTGCCATCATGTTTCATAAAAGGAGATTATCATCTGGCAATTCTGCCTTTCCTTTTAGCCAGTTAGCAAGCAAATTAACAGTATTGACTCACACCACATATAATGAATGCATAACTTCCCCTTTTGTCTCCTACTCTAATACTTTCCTTCTCTTTTTAATTGGAAATCAGTTTGCTTCCAACAGTTTTTTGGGGTTTTTTTCTGTCAATCCATGTTTCTCAATTCTTGTTGTCTGGAATCTCTGTTCCTGAGTCACTCCTTGCTGATGAGTAGGCCACAGTCATTTCAGCAGACCCATATACCACAAATTAGGTATTCTCCTTGTAGCCAATTTTATCTCATCACTTTACATTGAATCTGTTGGTGTTTGCCTGTTGTTAAAAAAATGGTGGTGTTTTATCCATTTATTTGCTATTTTCAAAATTTTTTTGCCTTTATTTAGTAGATGTCTTTTAACAAATGACCTACTAAGGACCATGACAGCTTCTAGGTTTGTCTTAGGGAGAACAAAAAAGTTTCAAGGTGGAAAAACACCCAACAGCACACAAGCTGTCCAGTGAGCTGCAGAACTTCATTTGCAGTAGGCTTTTCTCTGTTTCTGAGAATCATTTTGATGCCTTGTGGAACTGGGTTATCAATTAGATTAATCAATATTTTAGTCCAATGTGATAATTCTCATCTCCTAGTCAAACAAATACTGAGAAATCTAGTCAAACAAATTTCATTTATTGTATGCAAGTTGCTTGTTTGTATTACAGATGATATGTAGTGACCACTGAAGCAAAGGTAGATAGTAGTGGGCAAGAATCAGTTCTTTATTTTACATCCCTGACTAGCCTTTGGTCATCACTGGCACTGTGGGATTGTTCAGTGTCTAACAGAAAATACTTTCTCCTTGGAAGAATTAAAACAAGAAAGGCTGAGTGTTGAATAAAAATGCACATTCCTAAAGTTTTTCAAGATAATTACTGGTGCTAAAATTCTAGGGTTTTTAGGATTCATGGAAGTTCTTGCAAATAAATTGCTGATGAACTGAATGTACATGAAGGACTAATTTTGATCTCCTTGAATAATGATAGCACTAACTTGGTACTTTCCTTTTGTGTCTATGTTAATGAATGACTTTTTGTACTACTTGACTAGATCTAATTTGTGGTATTCTTTCATGTTCCAGGCAGCCAAGTCACATTTTCCCTACTAAGCGTGCCACTAAGATTACCTATCCCTTATAATCACCTATCAGAAGGATTTTGTGATAGCATGGGGAACAGTGGTGTATTGAGGTGTGTTTCAAGGGCCTGTGTAGAGCACTCTTTGCATTTTTCTTTTTAAGCTCAGTTCTAGAGGGTTTTTCTTTAAGATCTAACTGCTCAGCAGGGATGCCATTTTGACTTTGAAGAAAATATCTGCCTTTTCTGATAGAATTAATGTGATCCAAATAGTAAATGTTCAGCTTTCACAAACTGCTCGGATAATGCATCTCAATTGTGATGGTGGAACTGTGTCTTTGTCAAAATTAATATCCACAGTTACTGTAAGCCTAATGTAGAATCCAGTTATATCAACTGGAATTCTTTCAGTAATTCCTGGAAATTGTTAAGATGGATCACATTTTTAATTGCAATTTCATTCAATACAATGCTTTGTAAAATTTACATGTTTTGGTATATGGGCTTTAAGATTAGGGTTGGGTTAGGTTGTTTTTTTTTGCTGTTACATCACTGTATTTTTGACAGTTAAGCCGTGCTTTCTCAGCAAAGGAGCTTCTTTTTGCTTTGCACTTGTCACGTTCTCTGGGAAAATAAACTGATCTGTGAATTTGTAACAAAAACCAAAGAACCTTAAATTTCAAGCTGTTTTTGGTTTCCTGCAACACTTCTATCATCTGTGGTCTGGAAGCTGGACCAAGACAAAAATATTCACATAAGCTGTTAAGTCACTGGAGTGAGATTCTGACTTAGCTGATATGAACAGATTAGTTTTAATAATTAATTTTATCCATTTCAGTGAGACAGCTTCTTCTACAACTTGCCTGATTTTGACTGGGGTAGCGTGTGGGCCTGATATCTCTGAGTCTGTAAGGTTTTCACCTGTCAGTGGCTGATTTTCTTCTCTTGGGAAGATCTCTTGGGAGAGTTTTCTTTCAAGGACAGTTCCTGTAAATAACCATAACATTTCTAAGCAAACAATTTTTTTCTCATAACAACCCCTCTCCCAGGTGTTGTTTCTGTTACTTAACCAATGGAGAGGGGTATCCATTCTATCAGCCAATAATGTGCCTTTTTAGTGCAGCATGTTATAAAAAGGCTGGATGAATTGTAAATAAAGCCTTCTGATCTTTCTTCTACCTGGAACTGGAGTCAAGCTCTTTATTTTGCGTCCAACAGCGACAGTAGGGTAATTTTTCTCACAGCAGCCAGTATGGGACTATGTTTTGGATTTGTGCTGGAAGCAGTGTTATTGAAACAGGGATGTTGTACTGCTGAGCAGGGCTTGCACTATGCCAAGACCTTTCCTGCTCCTTACCCCACCAGTGATAGGCCAAGGGTGCTCAGGGAGTTCTGAGGGGACAGCTGACCACGACTGACCAGTGGGATAGTCCACACTGCCTGGCATCACACTCAGCATATAAAGTGTAGGGAAGAAGAAGGGGAGACATTTGGAATGATGATAGTAATTTTCCCAAGTCCGTGTTATTGGTGATGGAACTCCACTCTTCTGGGCATAACACATGCCTGCCCCTGGGAAGTGATGAAGGAATTCTTTGTTTTGCTTTGCTTGTGCATCACTTTTGCTTTACCTGTTAAGCTGTCTATCTCAACCCACAAGTTTTCTTTTACTCTTCCAATATTTTCCCCCATGCCACTGGAGGAGCAAGTGAGCAGCTGGTGGAGTTTGGTTGCTGGCTGGGGTTAAACCATGATGATGGTGAGCAGACAACTGATGGAAAAATCTATTCAGCCAGCAGTCCATTTAGATAGGAACTTGAAATTGTCTTAGAAGGTCTCTGCTATCCCTTTGGCCTCTGCTGATCACACCTTCACATAATTGATTTACCAGTACATTCACAGATAAGAGGATGCCTTGGACACATTTGTATGAAGGTATTTTTTCCATGAATATTTGTTGAGTCTTGTTCCAGCTACTTCTCTCTCTATTTTTCCTTTTTTAACCTATATATATATTTACACTTTAGAGTTAGGAGGAAAAAAAAATCAAAATGAAAGAAAATAATCCAAGTACAGAGTTATAAAACTTACTTACAGACTAAACAGTTCCAGTGTTCAGGATGGTCTTTGAGACAGTTCACAGGCTTTGCAGCTGCCCTCTCTTCTAACAGGGATTTCCTTCCATCAATTGGGTGTCCAGCTGGTTAATTATAGAAACGTTAGAGTCAGTGAAGGACAGATATTATGAAGATATAAAGTAGATGTTTTGAGTAGTGTTTTGGCAAAAGAGATGTGCAGGGAGTAGTCCAATTATTTGCAAATATACAGGTTCCCCGGAACTCATTGACAGCAGTTTTTTCATGTGGAGATCTGTAATTATCCCTCTTCAACACTTTCTGAGAAGCTGTGTCTCATGTCTCACGATGGGTACCTCATGACTATTCTGCTTTGAAGCCTACAGTATACAAATTCCAATCTTTAGCACCTACTTCTCCAGGAAAATCCCTGTAAATATATCTACATTTTTACTGGTTTTCAGCTATATGCTATGTGGCATTGAACAATAGTTACCTTATGTCCTAGGTTAAAATGTAAGAAGTGCCCAAAGTATGTGTTCTATCACCATCTTCATGAGCTGTTGAAACCAGGTGGGGCAGTGTTTCCCTTATCTTCTGCTAATGGCTCATCAATGCCTTGCCACATGACTCATAGATAATGCCCCCAGGAGCTATCTCTGTTTAATGGTCCATCAAGGACCCATTACATGACTCATAGAATGATATCAGGGGGAGGAGCCAAGCATTCCCACATGGATATAATCTGGGGTTTGGGACAGCACAGTAGGCCTTTACCCCACTGGATTCCCAGAGGACAAGAGCTACCAGACCTTCTCTACAGGATCACTGCTTTGACAAGACCATCTCATCT
>VZUI01083497.1:0-34460 GCA_013401135.1 Cettia cetti
CATCCATCCATCCATCCATCCATCCATCCATCCATCCATCCATCCATCCATCCATCCATCCATCCATCCATCCCCAACCTTCATCCCCATGATGGGACCCCATCATTCATCCCCAGCCTCTATCCCCAACCTCCAACCTCACAGTGGGGCCCAATGTCCAACCCCTTGGTGAGACCTAACCTACATCCACAGGATGGGACCCTAGCCTCAGTTCCCATGTAGCCCCTCTTTCCAGGCTGGTCCTTATCTCTTGCCAGTGTCCCCAAGGTTACCACCCCATCCCCATGCCCATCCCCATGTCATGTCCCCATCTCCTTGGAGTGGTCTCCAATCCTACACCCACTTCACTGGGGCAGTCCCAGCCATGTCCCCATTTCCCTGGGTGGTCCCACCCCATCCCCATGTCCCAGGATGGTGCCAGCTGTGTCCCTGTGTCACTCACCCTCAGTGCACCTCTCTCCAGTCTTGCCCAGGTGGCAGCGGCAGGTGTAGCCCTGCCTGTCTGGTCGGTTGACACACATGGCATCAGGCCCACATGCCTCTGTGGGGTGAGAAGCCATGAGTGCCCATCCTGAAGGGACCCTAGGATGATGGCCCCATGGAGGGAGTGGTGTCACCTACCTGGGTGACAGTGCAAAGCCAGAGAGTACTCGCAGTTGCTGCCAGTGAAGCCATGGGGACATCGGCAGACATAGGTGCCACTCTCGTCATCCTGGCACACACCACCATTCTGGGTGAGGGGTGACATGGGTGTCAGCAGTGGGTAGGGATGGGTGGGAATGACCTCCTCACCTCCATCCTCACCTGGCACGGCCGGTCCTGGCAAGTGGGACAATTGGTGACACCGTGTGCCTGCAGGTCCATGTCCCCAAAGGTCACCTCTTCCCCTTGGATGCGGAGCTGGCGCACGCAGCCTGGGGGGTGGTGGAGATGGGCAGAACCGTCACATGATGCCCAGCATCCCCTCACCCTGGTGCCCCCCAAAACCTCTCACTCACCCACGAAACCCTGGCTGAGCCCCGTCTTTGCCACAACACCAATGTCAGGGTACCCCCCCAGGTACAGCTCCTCGTTCAGATCCAGCCCTTGGAACTTCCCCTGAAGACACAAGAGGGTGAGCACCACCTCCAGCATCCTGACCCCCACCCCACACCCCATCCCCAAACTGATACCTGTGAGGTGCCGTTCACAGCGGGGTGCCCATCCAGGCCCAACGAGCCCCAGGTGAGGTTGCGGAGCAGCCGCACGGTGTGGTACTCACCCAGCCTCAGCGCTGTGGGGTGACGGATGGTGGCCATGCCCGAACCAGCATCAAACCTGATTTTTTGGGGGTACAAGATGTGTGGGTGAGTGCTTGCACCCATCCCCCACCTTTCCCATAGCACTCACTCATAGTTCTCACCTAAATTCGGGGCGTCCACCCACCAACCCAAAGGAGATGAAGTCAGCACCCGTGTTTCTCCGCTGCCCGTTGTAGAGGAGAAGCCCTGAGGGGTGGCAGAGGATCAGATGAGACAGTCCCCATCCTGAGGTGGGGGACACATCCTAGGGGACCCCAAAATCCTCCCAGAATGGAAGAGAAACCCCCCATAAACTGGAAGCTCTCAGATGCATAGAGAATGGGAGATAAAGGAGGGCAAGTGGAGCATGAAGGGAGGGGAGGATAAAGGCAGGCAAGGGAGGAGGAGATGATGGTAGTGACATGATGGGGGACACAGAGGACATGTGGGGCTCACCATCAGCAACATCAGGTCGGAAGGTGATGACGATCTCAAACCTCTTGTAGGCGTCCTTGATGGTGGGCAGGGGGAGGAAGGAGTGGGGCGACTGCCCGAAATAGGGAACCATGTGCTCTGCAGGGATGGTGGGGTAAGGAGGGGCGACGTTCATCACCCCCACTCCCATCCATCCATCTGTCCCTCTATCTGTCCTCACCTTGCACCTTCAGCACGTAGTAAGCTGTCTGTTGGCCACGGTGGTTGGAGGCCACGCAGGTGTAGACACCAGCATCCTCGGGGCGCACAGCCGGCAGTGTCAGCACATTCCCTTGCACCCTGGAACCCACCGGCAGCTCCCCCTCCAGCTGTGGCACAGCGGAGGGGGGTCAGCACCCACAAGCAGCCCCCACAACCCCTGCCACACCTACCCTCCGCCCCTCCATTGCACCTTGCTCCAGGTGATCTCTGGCACTGGGAAGCCGGATGCCAAGCATGGCAAAACAGCTGCTGATCCAAGGGACACCTCCTTCACCTCCGGCTGTCCAGTGATTTGAGGAGCGGCTGGGGACGCATGGAGGTGTCACCACTCTGAAGTGACATGGTGTGTGTCCCCACCTCCGCATCCCCGTGTTCACCTTGCACGTGGAGGATGACATGGGACTGGACAGTGCCCATGGCATTCGTGGCGGTGCAGCGGTACTGCCCAGCATCTGCCCGCTCCACCTGCTCGATGGTGAGGGTGCCAGCATGGACCAGCACCCCGGGGCGGATGCGGCCCCCCACTTTGCTCCAGGTGACATGGGGACGGGGTTCCCCCAAGCCCAGGCACTCCAGCTCCACTCTTGTCCCTGCCAGCACTGTCTGCACTGCGGTCCGGATGTTGATCAGGGCCCTAGGGAGAGCTTGGGGGACCATGGGGTTATCAGGTGAACCCCTGGCACAGGGAGGCATTGCAGTTTGGCACCAGAGTGGGAGATATAGAAAAACAGGGTTCCTGAGGGGATATGGGACAATTGGGATGGCTGCAGGAATGGGGAGAGGTCAGAGGTGTTGGGAGTACTCGTGAGCATGGGGAGACATGGTGGGTACGAGGCTGGTCATGGATGTGGGGACAGGGGGCACTGGGGTGTCTGTGGGTGTGGAGAGAGACTGATTGTGTTGGGGTGTCCACAGGCATGGGAAAGGGTGTGGGACATTGGGATGCCTGTGGGCTTGAGGAGAGATTTGGGGTCACCATGGACATTGGGTGGTATCAGGGTGCCTGTGTGCATAAGGCAATGGAAGGTGCTGGGGTGCCACTCGGTGGGGGGACATGGGATGCCCTTGGTGGTGGGAGACAGGTCAGGGGGTGGACATGTCCCTTGGTAGTGGGGTGATGCTCCTACCCTGGACAGTGAGGGTGGCCCGGCCCTCCGCCTGCCCGCCTGGGGCACTGGCCCGGCACACGTACACACCCTGAGCCCCCGACGTCAGCTCCGGCATCCTGCAGGGACACAGTCAGGGTGAGGGACCACACAGGGACCAGTGTGAGAATCCCACCTCCTTGTCCCTGTGTTCCTTACCGCAGCACTCCATCCCGCACGCTGTGAGTAGTGGGCAGCTCCCCACCTTCCTTCAGCCACTCCACATGGGCATGGGGGTCCCCGGAGACAGAGCAGGTGAATTCAGCAGTGCCACCCACCCCCTTGACGAGGCTCCCTGGTGTCACCCGTGCCACCAAAGGACCAGCAGCGATGTCCCCACCTTCACCAGCATCACCTGGAAGAGATGCAGAGCCCCAGTGGTACCCAGTGGCACTTATATCATCCCTGTGGGATGCAGAGCCCTGGTGGTACCCAGCAACACCAGGGTAACCTGGGAGGGATGCAGACCCCCAGTGGTACCCAATGGCACCACCCAGGCAGGATGTGGAGCCCCAGTGGTACCTGTCAGCACTGAGATCATCTGGCCAGGATACAGAAATCTGAGGGCACCCAGTGGCACTGCCACCACCCAGTGCGGAGCACCAATTGTACCCAGGCTGGGGATGGGCTCACCATGAACAGCCACATGGGCGAAGGCCTCAGCACTGCCAACGCGGTTGGTGACAAGGCAGCGGTAGGTGCCGGTGTCGTCAGGGGCCGCGGGGCTGAGGCGGAGGAGGCCAGCATGGTGGGCCACACGTGCCGAGAGGCTGCCATTCACCTTGTCCCAGGTGTAGTGCAGCGGGGGGGTGCCGTGGGCCAAGCACTGCACCTGCAATGCGTCACCTGCCCGCACGGCCATGTCCTCTGGCAGGATGGTGGCATATGGAGGTGCTGCGGGATGAGTGGAGCTGTCAGCTGTGATGAGGCCAGGAATGAGTCAGTGGGGCAAGAGGGGTGTCAGTGAAGGGTGTAGGGGGTGATGTAGATGGGCATCTGTTGGGATGGATGAGAGTTGGACGGATCCATGAGGAAGGGGTGGATGGAGTAGTGTGAAAGGAGATGGCGATATGGATGGCTGGAAGGGCCGGGAGCGATGAATGAATCTACCAGGGAAGGACGGAATGGACGGATGGATGGACGGATGGATTGGAAAGTTTGAGAGGAGGTGGTGAGTTGGGTGTGTGCTGAGATGAATGAGAGGGATGATGCACAAGGAGATGGATGCAGGAGTCAGGAAATGTAGAGTTGGATGTGAGCTGGCAAGATTGAATGATGGATGAATGTACCAGGAAGGGGTGGATGGATAAATTTGAGGGGAGATTGAGAAATGAGTGCATGCTGGGATGGATCACATGGATGGATGCACAAGGAAGGGATGGATGGAAAAGGTGTGAGAGGAGATGGAGAGATGGATGTGAGCTGGGATGGATAAGCAGTGGGTGAATCCACAAAGAAAAGTTGGATGGAGAATTGAGGAGATGTAGAGATGGGTGTGTGCTGGGATGGATGAGTTGGATGAATGCACAAAGAAGAGACAGATAGAAGAGTTAGAAGATGAATTGGGATGGTTGAGTGATGGACAAATCCACACGGAAGAGGTAGGTATGTGGGTGGAAGGATCAATGACTGGCAGAGTTTGAGAGCAGATGGTGAGTTGGGCATGTGCTGAAATGGAAGAGATGGATGAGGGACAAGAGGTGGGTAGATGCACAAGGATGAGATGCATGGAGGGATGTGAGGGGTAACAGAAAGAGGAATGTCAGCTGAAGTGAGTGAGCAATAGATGAATCCACCAGGAAGGGATGGATGGAGGGGCAGGAGAGGAGATGGAGAGACGGACATGAGCCATGATGGATGAGAGATGGGTGAATTCACAAGGACAAAAGGGATGGAGGAAGAGTAACGAGATGGGGAAATGGGTGTGTGCTGGCATTGATGAATCCACAAGGAATAGACAGATGGAGAGATGTGAGCAGGGATGGAGAGATGGACATGAGCTGTGATGGATGAGTGATGGGTGAATCCACAAGAAAGAAAGGGATGTTAGAGTAAGGAGGCAGATGGATGGATGACAGTAGAAGTGGAGAGGGACATGAACAGGGATAGAACAAGCAGGCGGACACATCCATGGGACAGGTTGGTGACAGAGCTTGAGAGGAACTTGAGAGGAGGATGAATGCTGCGATGGAGCAGGGAGGGTCCCGTGAGGAAGGGCTGGATGTAAGGTGGAAATGGCAATGGAGGTGGCCACATGCAGAGGAAGGACAGGTGATGCCCACAGCAGAGGAGGCAGAAGGAACCCAGGGGTACCCCAACACCCTGCTGTCCCCTTCTTACTCTCCACATCGAGGGTGACGAAGACTTCGGTGGAACCGACGGGGCTGCTGGCATTGCAGATGTACTGGCCAGAGTCCTGCTGTGCAGCACGAGGGATAACCAGGCTGCCGTTCACCACGCGGTGCTGCCAGGGCAGGGGTGCCCGCAACTTTGACCACTCGATCCGGGGCACTGGGTCACCTATGACCACATCACTGTGATGTCAGGTACTGCTCAGGACATTCCTTCTCTACCACTGTCCTCCAGGCTCCCCATACCTCTGGCCATGCAGTGCAGTGTGGCAGTGTCGCCGGCCACCACAGTGACAGTAGATGGTGCGGTGACCTCAGGGGCCCCAGGGTGCCGCTGTGCTGACTCCACGCTGACATCCACCTGTGCCTGTGCCGAGCCCAGGGCACTGTGCGCCGTGCACACGTAGGTCCCAGTGTGCTCTGGCTTGGCTGGTGAGAGCTGTGGGGGGGAAAGGGTGGGGATGAGCACCAGGCACTCCCCAGTGCCCCATGGTGCACCTGGGTGGCCCCTCACCTGCAGGATAGCCTGGCTGTCCATGTGCAGAAGCGTCTGGTGCTCCACCTTCTGCCGAGAGCCCAGCTGGCTCCAACGTACCAGTGGCCGTGGCTCGCCCCGGCCCAGGCACTCTAGGCTCAGGGATTTGCCCTCCTTCACTCTCACGGGGCCTGGTGGCATCACTGACACTGTGGGGGCACCTGGAGAAGGAGGAGGGCATTGGGGTGGGGATAGGGACACCACCATGAAGGGCACATGGAAGGTGCCTGGCCACAGGGGCACCCATCACCCTGGACGCATTGGGAGCATGGGAGGAAATGAGTGTGTGGATGGAGATACATCTCAGGAGTATCGAAGCCCATGGAGGACATCTGCATGGGGATGGGGACATCACAACTCCTGGGGTCCCTGGAAGGACACCAGCATGGGGACATGGGCACCACCACTCCAAGAGCACCTGAAGCATGGAAAGGAGATGGGGATAGAGACACTACAGTGGTATCTGGATGACGTGGAGGATACCAGCATGGTGACAGGGACACCACCCTGAGGGCACCTGGAGCATGTGGAGGACATGAGGATGGGGACATCAGTGCCCTGGGGACACCTCGAGCACATGGAGACAGGGACAGGGCCACCCTGGCCACCTCATACCTTGCACCACAAGGTTGACAATGCTGCTGGCGACACCGAAGCGGTTGGAGGCCACGCAGTGGTAGGTGCCCTGGTTGCCCACATGGGCACTGGTGATGGAGATGACTGAGCCGTTGGCACTGATCTTCACATTGTCTGGGCAAGGAGGAACCATCAGCACCAGGGCCATTCTGGGGACCATGCCAGGGCCACCCTGGGAACTGCCATACCTTGGAGGTGTTGGCCAGGCCCCATCCGCCAAGTGATGTTGACAGGCTGGGCGCCATCATGGACACGGCACTTGAAGGTGGCATCTTCACCTGGTGCTACTGCCATGCTGTGTGGGTCAATGGAGATGATGGGGCTCTGCAGACCTGTGGGGACAAAGAGACAGAGACGCTACGAGGTCACTCACATCACCCATCTCCCCTCAGCATCCTCCCTCACCCTGTGGTTGCACTCACGATAGCTGGAGCTGTCACGGGAGCTGACAGTGACAGAGACAATGGCCTCACGGGAGGCACTGCCTGTGTCAGCCCGGCACACGTACTCTCCTGAATCGGCCACTGAGAGCTGTGACAGCCGCAGTCGGGACCCCGAAATCTGGAGACATCATAACAGAAGGTGGTGGCATCACCCAGCCATGCACAGCAACCACCATCCCCCACCAGTGTCCCCATCTACCTGGTGCTTGGCTGGGAGGGCCCCACCGCGCTTGTACCAGGTGATGGTGGCCTGTCCGTGGCCAGCCACCACACAGTCCAGGTCCAGAGTCTGTCCCTCGGTGACAGAGGACGCTGAGGACTCAATGTGGATGGGTGGTGTGATGCCGGTGGCTGCATGGGCAGGGTTGAGGGTGAATGGCCCCAGTGGTCCCTGACACCAGTGGGAACCTGTCCCCTGGAGGGTGGCACTCACAATGGGATGGGTTGTGTCCGTCATCAATAGTGACAATGAGGGATGTCTCCTGCGTGATGCTGCCTGATGTCACCCGGCACACGTACTCCCCCGAATCGGCTGCTGTCACCTGGGGGATGCGCAGGCGGGTGCCCGACACCTGGAGGGAACAATTAGGGGACAAGTCAGCATCGTAGAGCAGGAAAAGGGACAAATTCAGAGTAACCCTCCCCTGTCCCCTACCTGGTGGCTAACAGGCAGGGAGCCACCACGCTTGTACCACGTCACGGTGGTGGGGCGGGACCCTGCCACCACACAGTTGAGGTCCAGGGTCTGTCCCTCAGCGATGGCCGAGGACAAGGACTCGATGCGGAGGGGCTGGGAGATGCCAGAGGCTGGGAGAGGACAAGGAAAGTTGACATTCATCACCAATGTGACACCCAACTTCCCCCAAGCACTGCCCTCTCTCACACTCACTGTAATAGTTGTTGGTACTGCTGGGCACAGTGACAATGACAGATGCCTCCTGGGTGACAGTCCCCAGGGTCACCCGGCACACATACTCCCCTGAATCGGCCACTGCCACTTGGGCAAGGCGCAGGCGGGTCCCCGACACCTGGGGATGTGACAAGTTAGAGACATCAGTACCTGATGCAGGGTTGTGGCCTGCAGGGCAAAGCCATCTCCCTGCCACCTCCCCCATGTCCCACCTGGCTGTTTGGTGGCAGAGCTCCCCCACGTCGGTACCAGGTGACATGGGGATGACCCTGTCCTGCCACCATGCAGTTGAGGTCCAGCGTCTGTCCCTTGGTAACAGCAGTGGAGGAGGTCTCGATCCTCACTGGTGGCGTGACACCAACAGCTAGGGGTGGCAATAGGGTCCACAGGTCACCATTGTGTCCTCACCACGTCCCTATGTCACCTCTCACCCAACCCAGTACCATAAGAGGAGCCAGCGCCAGTCTGGATGGTGACTATGAGGGATGTCTCATGTATGACACTGCCTGATGTCACCCGGCACACGTACTCCCCTGAATCGGCTGCTGTCACCTGGGGGATGCGCAGGCGGGTGCCCGACACCTGGAGGGGTGACACACACGAGAATGGGGACATAAACCCATCAAACACCACCAAAAATCCCTTTTCCACCCCAAAATGCTCCTCAGTGTCCCCTACCTGATGCTTGGCTGGGAGGGAACCCCCACGCTTGTACCAGGTGACAGTGGCCTGTCCCTGCCCAGCAAGGATGCAGTTGAGGTCCAGGGTCTGTCCCTCGGCTACAGAGGAGGATGAGGACTCAATGTGCACCGGAGGGGTGACACCAATGGCTGGAGACAGGGACAGGAGGGTGACCCCAAGGACTGCGGCACTGTCCCCCAGTCCTCAGTCACCTCCTGCTGTCCTTACTCACGGTAGGTGCTGGCACTGCTGGGCTGGATGGTCACCATGATGGAGATCTCCTTGGTGGTGGCCCCACTGATCACCCGGCACACGTACTCACCCGAGTCGGCTGCTGTCACTTGCAGCAGCCGCAGCCGGGAGCCGGACACCTGTGGGGAGGCAACACCGGGGTCACGGGGGCCATCAGCTCTGGCAAGGGGTCATCTGGGACTGCACAAGGCCACTTGAGCTTGCACAGGGCCGCTTGAGGTTTGCATGGGCCACATGGGCTTATATGGGGTCATTTGGGTTTCCTTGGGGTCACTTGGTCTTCCACGGGGTCACTAAGGCTTCCGTAGTCATGGGGCGACCAGGGCCTGCCCAGGACCAGCCAACCTTACATGGGGTCCCCAGGACTTGGTGGTCTTGCCTAGAACTGTATGTGATCCCTATCCTCCCCGCTTGGTGACATCCCCACTCCGTGTCCCCTACCTGGTGCTTGGCTGGGAGTGTTCCCCCACGCTTGTACCAGGTGACAGTGGCCTGCGCAGGGCTGGCAATGACACAGTTGAGGTCCAGGGTCTGTCCCTCAGTCACGGGGGATGACAGGGATGAGGAGTCAATGCGCAGAGGGGTCGTGCTGCCTGGGGCTGTGGACCAAGATAGGTTAGAGATGGACCACCACTGTGTGTGATTCTCCCAGAAACTGGGAATAGTGTCAACCTGCATGGGTAACCTCCCGTGCCCCCTGTCCCCACTCACAGTAGGAAGTGGCGCTGCTGGGCTGGATGGCCACCATGATGGAGGTTTCCTTGGTGGTGGCACCACTGGTCACCCGGCACACGTACTCGCCTGAGTCGGCCGCTGTCACCTGCAGCAGCCGCAGTCGGGAGCCGGACACCTGTGGGGAGGTGACACGAGAGTTATTGGGGACACTTGAGGCTCCATGGGGCCACGTGGGCTTGAATGCAACCAGCAAGGCTTGAATGCGCACATCTGCCTTTTCATGGGCTATTTGGACTTGCATGAGCTACATGGGCTTCCATAGGTCACCTAACCTTTCACAGGCCACTAGGATCTATGGTGACATGGGGTTTCCTGGTCTTGTATGGGGTCACCTGGGCTTATAGGGGCCATCTGGACTTCTGTAGGACCAATCTGCATTTTTACAGGTCACCTGGGCTTGCCCAGGGACAGCTGGCCTTGCATGGGCCAACAGGACTTGTACGGGCCACCTAGGCTTGCCCAGAGCTGTTGGTGGGCCACATCCACCCCCTTTGGTGACATCCCCGCTCTGTGACCCCTACCTGGTGCTTGGCTGGGAGGGTTCCCCCACGCTTGTACCAGGTGACAGTGGCCTGCGCGGGGCTGGCAATGACACAGTTGAGATCCAGGGTCTGTCCCTCGACCACAGTAGAGGATGGGGAGTCGATGCGCAGGGGAGTTGTGTTGCCCGAGGCTGGTGACCAAGACAGGAGGGTGACACCAGTGACCACAGCAGGACCTTGTCAGCATGGGCACCTGTGTCCTGGCTCAGTGCTATGACACATGAGGACCCCCTGCTGGCATTGCCACCCCCTGTCCCCACTCACAGTAGGCACTGGCACGGCTGGGCTGGATGGTCACCATGACTGCACTCTCCTTGGTGGTGGACCCGCTGGTCACCCGGCACACGTACTCGCCCGAGTCAGCTGCTGTCACCTGCAGCAGCCGCAGCCGAGAGTCAGACACCTGTGGAGAGGGGACATAAGGGTCACCAGAGCCACCTGGGCTTGCACAGGGCTGCACATCAACCCCAGCCACCCTTTGTATCATCACCCTCTGCTTCCCCTACCTGGTGCTTGGCTGGGAGGGAACCCCCACGCTTATACCAGGTGACAGTGGCCTGTCCCTGCCCAGCAAGGATGCAGTTGAGGTCCAGGGTCTGTCCCTCGGCCACGGTGGACGAGGATGCCTCAATCCGGACAGGGACACCTGAAGCTGGTGGTCCTGCAGGTGAGGACAGAGCTGTGACCATCTGTTGGGAACCAGCTTGTTCCCTCCAGTGCTGCTGAGCCAAGTCTTACCATAGGATGAGCCCGATGCAGCCATGACGGTAACAATGACAGATGCCTCCTGGACAGTGGTCCCCACGATTGTCCGGCACACATACTCCCCTGAATCAGCTGCCATGACGTGGGGGACATGGAGCCGGGACCCTGAAACCTGCAATTGGGGACATGCTTTGGTGCCACACAGCAGGGGACAGGGCAGTGTTTTGGGTGCTGCCCACCCTGCTGTGCCCTACCTGGTGGCCAGCAGGCAGCGAGCCCCCACGCTTGTACCACATCACGCTGGCAGAGCTGGGTCCGGCCACCACACAGTCCAGGTCCAGAGTCTGTCCCTCGATGACGGATGGGGACGAGGACTCAATGCGGACAGGCAGTGCTAGCCCTGTGGGGAGCAAAAGGGGTAACATGGGTGGGTTGTAGTGCCCCCCAAAACATCCCCAAACACCATTGGTGTCCCCCACCCTCCTCACCTGGCACCACAGCTACTTTGATAGCAGCACGGGCCATGCCAGCAGCACTGGTGCCCACGCAGAGGTAGATGCCACCATCAGCCACCTTCACAGCAGGGATGACGAGTGTGGCGATATCACCGTGCTCGGTGTGGGACTGTGGCATGAGGGTGTGTGTCAGTGGCACCTGTGGTATACCCATACCCCGTGGAGCACCCGCAGGTGCCAGCACCCCATTCACCTGCGGCGGCAGAGTGCCCCCCTGCTTCTCCCAGGTGATGGTGGCAGTGGGGGACCCTGAGACCCGGCAGTAGAGACGCACTGTGGAGCCCTCCTGCACCTCTGTCCACTCCGGGCTCACCTGCACCTGTGGGGTGCCTGCACCTGTGGGAAGGGGGATCAGGGCGGTGCTAGGGGCAGTGGTGGGGTGGGGACAATGGGGGTGACATGAGTGATGCAGACGATGAGAATGAAGGGCACCATGGGATGATGGAGGTGACTGGGGCAATGGGGGACAATGAGAGTGATGGAGATGATGGAAATGATGAAAATGATGAGGATGATAAGGATGATGGGAACAATGAAATAATGGGGGTGATGGAGATGATGGGGGTGATGGATGATCGGAGTGATGGTGCTGGGGGCAATGGGGACAATGAGAGCAACGGGAACAATGGTGTGGATAGAGATGATGGAGATGATGCAGGTGATAAGGGTGATGGGAACAATGGAATGATGAGGAATGATGGGATGATGGAGATGAAGGGACAATGCGGGGTGAAGGGGAAGAAGAGAACAGTGGGGACAATGAGAGTGACAGGGATGGTGGGGACAATGAAGGGTATGAATGGGAGGTAACAGAGACAATGGAGGTGATGATGGGATTTTGAGGACAAAGGGGATGATGAGATGATGGGATGGTGGTGATGAGGGGGATGAATAATGGGAGGTGACAGGGATGATGAGGGTTATGGGGATGGTAAGGCTGACAGGGTTGATGCAGACCATGGTGACAATGGAGATGGACATTTGGGATGATGGGGAGTGACACAGATGTTGGGTGATGATGGGAACAAGAGGGGTGACAGAGACAAAAGGGACAAAAGGAGTGATGAACATGACAGCAGTGATGGGGATGATCAGGGTAACAGGGATGATGGAAATGATGGAGATGGGGATGAGGAGTACAAGGGGGTGACAGGGATGATAGAGAGGATGGGGACAGGGATGATGAGGACAAGGGGGTGACGGGGATAATATAGATGATGGGGACGGGGACGATGGGGACAATGATGAAGATGATGGGGACGAAAGGGTCAGCAGGGTGACAAGGACGATGGTGATGTTGCTCACCTTGCACATGGAGGAAGGCGCGTGCTGTGTGCTGCCCAGTGCTGCTCCGTGCCCGGCACTCGTAGTGCCCCGTGTCGGTAGGCTCAACAGCGCCAAAACGCAGCGTCCCACCCTGAACCACAGCCTGCGGTGGCAGCGCACCTGCAGGGACACGGCCTGCTATCACTTCTGCTCACTGTGTCCCCCCACCTGGTCCTGGTGTCCCCCTGGCCCCAGAGGACACCTACCGAGCCACTCAAGGGTGGGCTGGGGGCTGCCGGTAACCACGCAGCGGAACTCAGCTGGCTGCCCAGGTGCCACGCTCAGCTGCGCCGGCTCCACAGTGGCGGTGGGGGCACTGGCAGTGCCGGCTGTGGTGAGACCCATGGGGGTTTAGGGCTTGCCAGGCCCCCCAGTGCTGTCCCCAGGCAGTGGGATGTTGGGAAGCGGGGTGGCATGGCACAGCTGGCAGTGGGGTGCATGTGGAGCCCGGGCATGCAGTGGGTGGGGGGAGCATGCGGACTCCCAGGAACCCTCCCCTGGTGACTTACCCGGTCTGTGCCCCTCCATGAACTCAACAGGTCCATAGAACATCTGAGTTTTTGAGGCAGCTGCAGGAGGGGGTGAGTCTCAGGGGATTGTGCCTGTCACCCTGGAGCCCAGGCACTAAACCTGCACACCACTCTGGTGTACAGGCACCAAACCTACTCGTCACCTTGGCATCTAGGCATGTAACCTGCCCATTGCCCCAGTGCCTGGGCACCAAGTGTGCCCACCATTCCAGTGTCTGGGCATTCAGTGTGTCCATCAATCCAGCATCTGGGCACCATGCGTGCCCATCAGTGCAGAGCCAGGGTGGTGAGTGAGCTCATCACCTGAAGGACTGGGCACCAAGTAAACCCATCAGCCTGGTGTCCAGGCATTGAATGTGTCCACAACCCTGGTATCTGGGCAGTGACATCCAAACAGCAAGCGTGCCCATCAAACCCAGTATCTGGGGGCCACCACCAGACCTGTGCCTTGGCACTGTATGTGCCCATCACCCTGGTGTCTGGGCAATGTGCCCATCATCCTGGTGTTGCCTATCACCCCATCACCACGAGGTGAGCCACAGCATCAGGGCTCACCCTGGACGTAGAGCGTGGCAGTGCCCTGGTCCATGTCCAGCATGTTGGAGCCAGTGCAGACATAAACTCCAGCATCCTGGGGCCGCACGCCACGTAGTGTAAGGATCCCGTTGAAGTCCACAGCTCCTGCCGGCAGCGTCCCATGGTTCTGCCGTGTCCACACCAGTGTGTATGCAGGAGACTGGGGGGGGACAGAGGTGGGAACGCCTGAGGCCACTGAGACGGGCACATGCGAGAGGCACATGCCCAGCTGTGGCACCCATGGGGGAGAGGTGGGCACCCAGGGAAGTCCCACTGAGCTATGTAAGGACCCAAGGGGGACTGGGAGGTCCATATGGGCACAGCTGTTCCTGTGCCCTGGATGTTCCCGTGACACATCCTTGGATATCCCTTTGCTCTGTAAGACCAGGTGGGCACCCAAGGGCATCTCCACACCCTGAATGTCCCTGCATACACCCAGGGATGTCCTGCAGCACCCCTGCTATGCTGTGCCCCCTTCCCCTCACCTTGCTCTTGGCGGTGCAGACGAAGGTGACATCAGCGCCGGGCTGCACCTGTTGCACTCGCTTCTCCTCCACGGTGACAGTGATGGGCTTGTCAGGGGTCTCTGCACCCACACAGAGAGGTGAGCCCTGCTCCTGCCTCCCTTCCGTGCATGCCCCCACCTTGGTGAACAACAACCTACCGGTAACGATGACCTCGGCGCGGCTGGTGTTGCTGTGCTGGAGATTGCGGCAGGAGCACACATAGACGCCAGCTTCAGAGGGCTGGATGCTGGGGAAGTGCAGCTCCTCACCTGGGGAGAGAGGCAGGTGACATCCCACACCTTGGGGACACCCCGATGTTCCCCCCTGGAGCCACCCAGTACCTTGTCGGCGGCTCTGGGCGCCCTCAGGGAGGGGCTGCCCGTCCTCTCGCACCCAGTGGTAGTAGAGTGGGGGGTCTCCAGTGGCATGGCAGCGCAGGGTGACGGCACTGCCCTGTGGCACCATGGTGCGCAGGGGGTGCACGCGCACAGCCAGCACAGGCGGTGGTCCCACGGGGACACAGCCCTGCCCCCGCACCATGGGGTCACCCGTGTAACCCGGGGCACAGCTGAGGGAAACAATGGGAGCACTGGGTTTGTGGGAGCATAGTGGGGTGCAAATGGGAGGAAGTATATCGAGGTTGGTACACTGGGGTGTGTATGCGGATGAGCATTTTGGAGTTCACGGGGTGGGTATATTGGGGTGTGTATGGGTGTGTATATTGGGGTACACAGGGTGGGTATATTGGGTTGAGCACATCATGATGAGTACATCAGGATGAGTATAGTGGGGTGTTGACTGTATCAAGGTGGGTATAAGGGTGGGCAGTTTGGGGTGTCTTTACTGGGGTGAGGCCATCAAGGGTACACATTTTCACTGTGTACTGGGGTGCAAATGTCAGGCTGAGCCCTTTAGGATGCAAAATCTGGGGTGAGCTCATAGGCGTAAGTACATCAGGGTGGGTGTAGCAGGAGAACACTGGGGTGGCTATATTGGGGTGGGTGTATTAGGGTGGGTATATTGGGGAGCACTTTGGGGTGGGTCTGTAACAGGAAGGCCATCAGGGTGAGTACATTGGAGTGGGTATACCGGGGTGCAAAAATTGGGGTGAGCATATTGGGGTGCATATGTTGGGGTGAGTACAGAGATCCTCTTTAGAATGCATATATTGGAGTGAGCTCACAGGGGTGAGCACATTGGGTAGGTATAGTAGGAATACTTTGGGGTGGGTATGTGTGGGTGGATATATGAGGGTAAGCCCATCAGGGTATGTGAGGGTGAGGCAACGGAGGTGGGTTTTGGGGATAGGTATATAAGGGTGACTCAGTCAGGGTGGGTTTTGGGATGGGTATATGGGGGTGAGCCCACAGGGTGGGTTTTTGGGGCAGGTTTTGGGGTGCCAGCAGCCTCACCGCTCACAGTACTGCCCAGTATAGCCCGGCTCGCAGGCAGTGCAGCGGTACCCACCGCCTCCCAGACTCTCACAGGTCCTGGAAAACCTGTGAGGACAGAGCAAGGTGAGGGCACATCCCTTCCCTGGCACCCCCAGCCCAGCTCCCCCACCCCAGTGCAGGTACCCACTGGTTTTCAGGGTATGGGAGGGGACAGGCACAGGGCTGGCAGTCCTCGGGGGTCCCAGCGGTGGCGTCCCCATAGAAGCCGGGGGCACACTGGTCACAGAAGTCCCCTGCTGTGTTGTGCAAGCATCCCTGGGGGATAGTGGGGACACAAATTGGGGGTGTCATGGCTGGGGTAACACCACACCCCCCAAAAACATTCAGAATGTGGGGCCTTACGGAGCAGGCGCCGCTTTCAGGATGGCAGCTCTCAGAGTGGCCATTGCACTCGCACAGCTCACAGTGCCCCAGGTACAGTCCCCCACCTGTGCGCGTGTACCCGGGGGCACAGTCCTGCAGGAAGGGACAGCGTTGGGATCCCCCATAGCCTGGGGAAGGGGCATGGGGAGGTGTGAAGAGGGGGCTTGGGGGACAGATGGGTGATGGGGGTGCTAGGGGGTGACAAAGAGTGATGGTGGTGATGGGAACAATGCTGAGGGGAGGATGGAGGAGTGATGGCAATGATGGGGTGATACTGAAGGGAAGATGGAGGAGTGATGGAGGGTGATGGAGGATGATGGGGGTGACACTGAAGTGATAGGGGGTCTGGGACAGATGGATGATGATGGGTGTGCTGGGGGGGTTGATGCAGCATGCTGGGGGTGATGCTGGGTGGGAGTAAGTAGGGGGGATGATAGGGAGGATCATGTTGGGGTGATAATGGGGTGTGATATGGGGGAGTGATAGGATGCTGGGGATACTGGAAGGAGGCTGGGGGCTAATGGGCAGATGGGACTGCTGGGGGGTGATGGAGGGTGATGAGAGGGTGGTACTGGGGGGAGAATGGAGGGGTGATGGGGGTGAGGCTGACGGGGTGATGATGGGTTTGATAGGGGAATGAGAGGATGAAGGGATGATGATGGGGGATGATGATGGGAATGTCAGAGGGATGATGGAATGCTGAGGGGTGTGATGGGGGGATGGAGGGTGATAGTAGTCATGATCAAGGGATGCTAGGGGTGGCTGAGGGATGCTGGGTTGATGATGAAGATGATGAAAGGAGTAATGGTGATGATAGAGGGTCATCCTGGGCTGATGGTGGGATGCCGGGGGGTTGATTGGAGGAATGATGAGATGCTGGGGAGGAGGGTAGGGAGGTGATGGGGGTGATGGGGTGACACTGGGAGGGGTTGGGCTCACCTGGCAGGACAGTCCGTGGTATCCAGGGGGACAGCGACATTCCTCCACCTCAGGAGCTGGGGGCAAGCCGGGCTGGGGGGGCACAGCTGTGTCCATGGCCACGTCGGCAATGGCAGCCATGGCTGTGTTTGTGGAGTAGGTGGCTCGGATGAGAATCTCATCCAAGTCGGCCAGTGCCATCAGCAGGTGCTCCCGCGTTGCCGGCTGCCCATCTGGCCGCTGCCAGTATTGCTGCAGGAACAGGGGGGTTAGTAGGGGACACACTCTGGGAAAGGGGGACATTAGGGACAAAGTTGCCCACCACCTCCTACCTCCCGAAAAATGATCTCGAATGCCTGGGGGGTCCGCGGGGGCAGGTCGGGCTGGTAGGCCACCAGCGTGATGTCATTGCCCTGTGAACAAGGGGGTCAATGGCATCAGGGGGTCCTGATGTCACCTGTTGTGTCCATCCCACCCCAGGCAGCACCCCCTTACTGTGATCTGGACGTCAGCATCGGGCAGGGGGGCTCCCTGTCCCCCCGGAGTGTAGATCAGGGTATAGCGGAGCCGACCACCATAGGAGCCCACCTGCACCGGGAGATGGGTGGGATTGGGATGGCAGTGGGAAAGGGAGGAGGTGGGGAGGGCAAAGGGAAGAGGATGGGCATGACGAGGACAGGGATGGGGAAGGTGATGAGTTGAAATAGGAATGAGGAAGAGGAGAGGGAAAAGGTAGAAGGAAAAGTGGAAGGGGAAAAGGGAAAGGGGAAAGAAAGAGGATAGGGATGAGGAAGGGAAGACGATAAGGAGGGGAGGGGAGGGGATAGGATGGGGAAAGAGGAGAAAGAAAAGAATGGGGATGATGATGGGGATGGCACAGGACAGGGATGAAAAAGACAAAAATTATGAGAAAAGGGCAATACGGAAAGGAGAAGAGACAACGGGGAAAAACACAAGGTGAAAAGAGGAAAAAGGAAAGGGAAAGGGGAAAAGGCCAAGGGGAAAAGGAGGAAGGAAAAGGAGAAGGACAGAGACAAGAAGGCTGTGCCCACCTCCCCCAAGTAGTGCCCAGTGTGCCCATGGGGCGGGGGTGCAGCCCCTGGTGGGGCATTCCCATGGCTCCCATGGGCACCCCTGTTCTCCTGGAGAGTCACCCTGTTACCTTGTCCCCCTGGTAGGGGGGTGGCAGCTGCCAGTAGTAGGAGTCAGGGGGCAGCTCCCCGAAGTGCTCATAGGTCAGGCGGGGCTGGGAGTGCCCCAGCTGCACCCCAAAGCCGTGGCCCACGCGGGTGCTGCGTTGCCGGTTCACCAGGGTGAACCCCTGGGCATCCCCCAGGGCAAAGGACGTCCGGATCTGCAGGATTGAGGGATGAGAGGTGTCTGGGACAGGTGGGGACACTCTAGGGACATGTGGGGACAACAGGCTACACTCACGGTGCCACGGGTGTAGGTGGTGCTGGTGCAGTGCTGAACGATACCCATGCAGAAGCAGGGTAGGCACCCAGCTGGCTCATCCCTGCTCAGGTGGAAGTGGTGGGGACGGCATGTGGCACAGTGGGAACCCTCCACGTTGGCCTGGAGGGGAAGACAGTGTGATGACATTGCTCTGTCACCCCTCTGGGGTGGGGGACACACACATACAAGGCTCACCTTGCAGTCACACTGCCCGTTGGCATCGCAGCCCTCACCGGTGCTGCCACGTGGGTCACACTGGCATTGCGCACTGGGGACACCACGCACTGAGGGGTGACACACAGTGAGGCACAACCCTCCTTAGTGCCACCACAGGCGACACCACTTTGTCCCTTCCTTGTGATGCTCACCTCGGCATGGCTCTCCCTGCAACGGGTTCCCCACATACCCGGGTGAGCATCTACAGTGGGACAAACCAAAATGAGGCAGTGAGAGAAGCATTCACCCCAAAAACATCCCCCACTCCACTCTAGCATCCCTGTCACCTCTCACAGAGGCGTCCGCTGTGCCCTGCGGCACAGGCACTGCATGTAGGCTGCCCATCTGTGTCCTCAAAGCAGATCTTTGTCACCCTGTGGAGGGGACAAAGGGACAGGTAACACCCAGCCAGTGTCCTTAGGGATGTGACAGACCATGGAATGGCACCTACTGGGTTTCCCCACGAGGTCCATGGCAGGGACAGGGCTGGCAGTCGCCTGGGGTGCCCTGGGTGGCATCACCGTAATAGCCGGGTTGGCATTTGTCACACTGAGGACCATCCGTGTGATCCCGGCAGCCCTGTAATGAAAGGGGGTGCTGGCATTGGTGTCCCTGCCATGGGGACCCCCGGGGTGTCCTCTGGCTGCCCCCAGCTGACCTGGCAGATGCCGGTGTCAGGGTGGCACTCGCTGGCATGGCCATGGCACTGGCACGGCTCGCAGGTGCCCAGGTAGAGCCCAGCGGTGCTGCGGGTGTAGCCGGTGTCACAGTCCTAGAGAGGACACAGTGGCAGTGGGGTGGGACATGGCTCAGCATCCCCACAGTGGCAGTGAGCGGACCAGAGGGTTTTACCTGGCACGAGGCCCCACGGTACCCAGGGGGGCAGGTGCAATCCTCCACCTCCAACGCAGGTGGGCGGTCGGTGGCATGTGGCACTGCCACATCCAGGCTGACATCGGCTAGTCTGTGGGGCCAGAAGGGAAGTCAGCACTGCCCTGCCACCCTGCTGTGTCCCCTCCTGACCCCACAAGGAACTCACCTGCTCTCCTCTGGCTGCTCTGAGTAGGATGCCCGGATCATGAACAGGTCCACATCAGCCAGGGCCATCAGGAGGTGCTCGCGGGTGGCATCATGCCCATCTGCACGGCGCCAGGCGCCCTACGCCACACCAGGGTGACATGGAGGCTGCCATCTCCCACTGCACCTAGCTCAGCCCCTGGGGCATCCAGGGTGACCTCCCCATGGCAACCAGTCTGACCTCTGGGGCCCCCAGACCAACCCCTCCCCAGCAACCAGCCTGACCCTCTTCCTCCATGACCCCTCTCATGGTGTCACACAGGGACCCCTCTCACCTCACGGATGGGCACAGTGACAGCAGTGGGGACACCAGATGAGGGGGCGGCACTGGAGAAGTGCTCCAGAAGGATCCCATTGCCCTGGAGCAGGACATCAGGGTGCCGAGGGGGCAAGGGAGTGCCAGCCAGGGCCCAGTGTGTCACTGTGTACCGCAGTTCCCCGCCATATGCTGTCACCTGTGGGGACACTCAGCATGGCTCAGGGTCACCCACTCACCAAAATGGGCAGTGGGGACACAGAGAGGCGCAGAGGTGTCCCCCAGAGCAGCTGTGTCACCTTGTCACCGACAAAGGGTACAGGCAGCACCCAGTAGTGAACGTCCCGCGGCAGGTCTCGGAAGGCATCGAAGCGCAACTCCCGCGAGGACACAAAGTGTGGCATGGCTCCCACCAAGCGTGCGCCCGACAGGTTGGCCAGAGGCAGTGGCGCCGATTCCTCAGAGCTGAGCACCACCTGGAAGAGGGATTGTAGTGGCCATGGCCTGGCCTGGCACAGCACTACATGGACGGCATGACATTATTTGATATTACGTAGCACTACGTGGCATCACATGGCACAGCATGGCACAATATGACATGACAAGGCACAACATGTGTATTGTCTGACATCACACTGCATGGCATAAAATAGCATGACAAGGCACCACGTGGCATCACGTGGCATGGCATGGCATAGGTGACATGACATTATGCCATGGCACAACACAGTGCTATATGGCATTACGTGGCATAGCACAGTGTAACATGACATACCATGCAATGACATGGTAATATGGATCATGACAGTACATGGCATGGCAGGGTCACCATATGGCATGACGCTACATATAATGGCACATCACTGCACAACACAGCAAGACGTGGCAAGGCATGACATAAGTATGGCCCAGCACTTAATGGCATTCCATGACATGGCTCAGCTTGACATGACAGAACGGTCCAGCATGGCATGGCACAACATGGCACTACTATGGCATGGCAAGCCATGGAATGACACATCAAGACAATGACAAGACATGGCACAACATGGTACAGGATGGCACGGACTATCCTGTGCTGCAGGGTATACCTGGTGGCGGTGCCAGGCAGAGCTGGCACAGGAACGGGACAGCCCCATGCAGAAGCAGGGCAGGCAGCCCGCAGGGTTGGCAGCACTCAGGTGGAAGGTGCCAGCAGCACAGGAGTCACAGAGCCGGCCACGGACGTTGGACTGGGGGCACAGGGCAGGCAGGGGTGAGCAGGGAAATGGGTGGGACTGGATGCAGAGGGTGGAATGGATGCTGGGGGAATCGGTGGGTCTGGGTACCCCAGGGACCAGAATGGGTGCCATGGGGGTCAGACTGGGTGCCATGGGGGATTGGTGTGGGTCACATGGGGGATGGACTGGGTGCCATGACGGGTTGACATTGGTGCTGGGGGGATTGGACTGGGTGCCCCAGAAGTCAGATTGGGTGTTATGGGGGATTGGAGTGGATCCTACTAGGGTGTTGGGTTGGGCGCCATGGGGCATGGGGTGGGATTGATGCAGGGTGGATTGGATTGGGTATCCCAGGGATTGAACTGGATGCTATGGGGGATAGGACTGGGTAGTGTGCGGGGGGGTGAGACTAGTTGCCTCAGGGAATTTGATTGGGGGGCGTATTGTGTCCTATGGGGAAGAGGTAAGATTGGTGCTAGGGCAGGGACTGGGTACCTGAGACCAGGCTAGTGCAGAGGGGGATGGCAACATCCAGCCCCCCATTGCCCCCACATTGTCCCCAGCAATATTGCCCCACTGTCCCCTGCAGTCGCCTTGCCCTCACCTTGCAGCGACAAGTGCCACCTGCCTCATCCTGGCCCCCACGGGCATCACACTTGACAAGTTCCTGGCCTGCAGGCAGCAAAGGTGAGGGTGGGGGCTACCCAAGGGTGCAGGGACCACCCCCAGCCAACACCCTCCACTCACCAATCGGGGTGCACTTGCCACCCGGCTGGATGGGGTCTCCCTCATAGCCTGGAGCACACCTATAGATGGGTGGGGGATGGGTGGGTGATAGGTGAGTGACAGGTGGGTGCGTCTCAGGTGGGAGGGTTATAGGGAGGGACCCCTACCCACCTCTCGCAGCGGCGGCCAGCGTATCCAGGGGCACAGGCATCACAGGTGGCCTGGCCATCTGTGTCCAAAAAGCATGACTCTGAAAACCTGTGGGTAACATTGATGGTGACGCCGGGGCGGAGATATCAGGGGCTGGTCCCTGGGATTGGCACCCACCTGCGAGACAGCTCAGTGTAGGGACAGGGACATGGGTGACAGGCAGTGGCTGTGCCCTTGGTGGCATCGCCAAAGAAGCCAGGTTTGCACTTCTCACACTGGGGACCCTCCGTGTTGTGCTGGCAGTTCTGGGAGAGGGACGCATGTTACAGGGAAGTGGTGATCCTGGGAGTGATGATCCTGTCTCTGTCTCCTTGGCACCTCATCAACTCCTCCCTCCTTACCAAGCAGTGCCCAAAAACGGGGTCACAGGTGCTGGAGTGGCCATGGCAGCCACAGCCAGAGCAGGTCCCCAGATAAGGTCCCCTCATCACCCGCTCAAAACGAGGGGCACAATGCTGGCACGACAGTCCTTTGTAGCCCACGGGGCACCTGGGGACAGAGCAGCGTAACAGTGGCATCACAGCAGGAGTGGCTCCGAGCCTATGACTCGTTGCCAGTGGTCACCTGCATTCCTCAATGTTGCCAGCCGGCCCCAGGCCGGTGTCCGTGGTGCTGGTGATGTCCATGGCCACGTCGCTGAGCCCCACGCTGGCCATGCGGCCATCGTACACTGCCCGGATGAAGATGCCCTCCAGCCCCTGCAGCACCAGCAGCAGCAGCTCCCGGCTCACTGGGGCACCCTGCTCATCCTCCCAGTGGTCCTGCCAGGACAGTGACAGCAGTGTCACAGCAGTGTGATGGTAATGCTGGCATCACCCACCTGCCGCCACCACCACCATCAGTGCCCATCATCAGAATCATTACTACCAGCACCACCCACCCACCACTGGTATCACCCACCCTTCATCAGTATCTCCTTTCCATCACTGGATTCACCCACCTGCCACTATATGACCCACCCATCTCCACTGACATCACCCACCCACCACTATAACCAGCATCACCCACCCACAGCCTGCATCACCACCACCCACCCATCACCAGCATCACTCATCCATCACCACCAGCATCACCTCCCCACCATCGTCATCACAATCACCATCACCATCACCATCCCTTCTCACACCCACCTCAGTGAGGGGCACGTGCCGCTGGTTGAGAACGTCTGGCTGGGTGTCACCAGCATGTGCCTGCAGCTGCCGCCCGTGGCCCCGCAGCAGCAGATCAGGGTGGGTGGTGGGCTCAGGGGGCCCCCGGCCCAGCCGGTACCGCACCCCGTAGCTCAGTGCTCCCCCGTAGGCATCCACCTGGAAGCACAATGGGCTGTCAGTGGCCATGCCACTGGTGTGCCCAGCCCTGACCCCACCCCGACATCACCTTGTCCCCAAGGAAGGGCTCTGGCAGTGCCCAGAAGGCGTCTAGTGCCAGGAAACGGCGGGACAGGTCCAGAAGCTGGAACTCCTCAGTCCCCACATCCACATGGAGCTGGGTGGCCGAGAGCACCAGTGCAGATGGTGCTGCCGGCACCGTCACATTGACACCTGCAAGGAAACACTCAGCCCCTGCTGTGTCCACTGCCCCTGTCCCTTATCCCCACAACTCACCCTTGAAGTCATCAGGGCGGTTAAAGCGCAGGTGGAGGCGGTGGCGGTGCCGGGTGGTGGCGCGGCAGGAAGTGGTGACACCAAAGCAGAAGCAGGGGAGGCAACGGGATGTCCCTGTCACCTGGAAGTGGCCCTCGGGACATGGCCCTGTGGGAGATGAGATAGCTGGTGATGGTGACAGTGCCACAGTGGATTGGTGGGATGGAGGGGGGTGGAGACACTCACCAGGGTGGGTGACAGTGAGGATGCTGTCAGGGATGCCAAATACCATGCCCAGGGTATTGATGGCTTCACAGGTGTAGGCGCCTTGATCAGCTTCTTTCACATCCCGGATAGTCAAGGTGCCCTGCCCAGCCTCACTCACAATTGACACCCTGTGGGGCACATTTGCTACCCAAAGCTTGGCACAAGTGGAGCCTAGTACGCCCAGGAGCCACACACACCCTGTGCCCAGCACATGCAGCACCTCACACACCTGGTGCTCTGCACACCCAGTACAACCAATACCCAGTACACCCAGTGCCACACACACCCAGTGCCCCCAGTGCCCTGAACACTCAGTGCCCAGCCCCAGCACAGGACCCCATTCCCTCTGCAGGAAAGAATTAAGTCCAGGCCCTACCCCAATCTCAAGACCCTCCCATTGTACAAGCCCCGCCCACCACAAGCACATATGGCCACTAGCTCCGCCCATTAACCAAACCCACGCCCAGACAGACCACACCCTGCACACAAGCCCCGTCCTTAGGCCCGCCCCACCACCTCAGTCCCCAAACAAACCCCGCCCATACAGGCCCCACCCCCAAATGGAAGTCACTCCCCTCATAGACCACACCCAATCACAAATTCCTCCCATGTCAAGCCACTCCCTTCCTCCAATCTGCAATCAGCACCCCTTGGGCCCCCCCCCAGCACCACCCACCTGTGGCTGCTGGGGGTGTGTCCCCAGTTCAAGCGCCAGGTGACTATGGGGGTGGGGACACCGGTGGCTACACAGGTGAAAGTGACGGTCTCGCCTGGCACCGCCCTCACTGACTCCCGCGGCAGCGACACCACCTGTGGGGGCACTGCCGCCACCACCCAGTCATTGTCGGCACTACCCACACCACACAGCAACCCTGGGGGACAGGGACACTGCCACCACCACCCCATCACTGTCACCGCCCTGCCCAGGTGTCAAGGACACTGCCACTATCACCCCTGTCATTCTGGACCGCCACTACCATTGGCACCACCTGCCCTCCTGGCACCCCAGGAAACTGGGACACTGCCACTGCCACCCTGTCATTGTCACCACCACTGATACTGTGTGCTCTGTGTGGCACCACTGGAAGATGAGGACACTGTCACCGCCACCCCAGACTCACCTGGGGACAGGCTCTTTGGCACTGTGTTACCAGTCCAGCTTGGGGACAGGGTCCCCAGTGTGATACCCAACCTGGCTCTGTGACATGTCCTCAGCATGGCACCACCTGGGGCAAGCTTCCAGCAGGGCCCCCAGCCTGGTGCCATGGCACAGGCTTCCCTGGGTGGCATTGTCTGGGGACAAGGTCCCCAGTGTGGAGGCCAGAACCATGCCATAGCACAGGGACCTGGACACAGTGTCTCAGTATGCTCCTGTGGCACTGGGTGTGGCTCAGGCACAGAGTCCTAAGCCCAGTGCCATGGCACAATGTCCCCAGGCACAGTGTCACCAGCCTGGTCCCATGACACAATATCCCCAGCCCTGGGCTATGGCACAAGGTCCCCGAGCAGTGTTCCCAGCCTTGTGTCACAGCAAAGGGTCCCTGGCACAGCTCAGACACAGATCCCAGCCCTGTATCCTGAGTACAGCTTGGGCACAGTGTCCCTGGTGCCACAGCATCATACGTCCTGAGCATCACAGCATCTCTGGCACAGCACCCCTGGCACAGCATTCCCAGCCCAGCCTTGGTGCCCATGTCCCCTCCCTGTCGACCTGTCCCCCTCTGGTGTCACTCACCACATCCAACCTCGTCACTGCGGTCAGGACAGTCGGGCTCCCTGTCACATTGGTAGCTGGCTCGGATGCAGCTCCCACTGGACACGCATCGGAATTCCGCTGGTCCACATGCTGCACCAGGCGCCTTGGTGGCTGCAGGGGGTCACAGCACAGTGTCAGCTGTGTCCCCACATCCCCACATGCATCCCTGAGCCCCGCCCCCGTACTCACGGCAGTCGTTCTCGTCGGAGCCATCGCCACAGTCGTTCTCGCCATCGCAGAGCCAGAGCTTGAGGGCGCAGTGCCCATTGTCACACTTGAACTCATTGGGCTCGCAGGGAGATGGGGTGCCTGGGGGGCATGGGGCAAGTCAGCACCCAGAATCCCAGAATCAATTAGGTCCTCAAAAGGACCTTTGAGATCACTGATGACCCAACACCACCTTGTCAACCAGACCATGGCACTGAGTGCCACATCCAGGCTTTCCTTAAACACTTCCAGGGACAGTGACTCCACCATCTCCCTGGGCAGTCCCTTACAGTGCCCTACCTGTGTGTAGAGCTTTCTACCTAATGTCCAGCCTAAAGAGTCTCTACCCTTTCTGTGTAGAGTTTCTTCCTAATGTCCAGCCTAAACCTCTCCTGCACACCTTAGGGCTGTGTCCTGTTTCTGTTTCTCGTTCTCTCAGAGTAAAGCTCAACCCTCACCTGGCTGCACCCTCCTGTCAGGGTGTTGTAGAGCAGTAAGCCCCCCCCGAGCCTCCTTTTCTCCAGGCTAAGCCCTCCCAGGTCCCTCAGCTACTCCTCACAGGACTTGTGTTCCAGACCTTTCACCAGCCTTGTTGCCCTTCTCTCGACATTCTCCAGCATTCCTAAATTGCAGGCCCCAGACCTGGACACAGCACTTGAAGTACCGCCTCAAAAGTGCCAAGACAGAGGAAGACAGAGGAAGAACGACCTCCTTGCTCCTGTTGGCCACACCATTCCTGATCCAGGCCAGGATGCCATTAGCCTTCTCGGCTACCCGGGCACAGCTATCTCATGTCCAGCTGCTGTCCATCAGTGTCCCCAGGTCCCTTTATGCCTGGCTGTTGTCCAGTCACTCTGTCTCCAGACAGCAGCAATGCAGAGGTTGTCATGACCAAAGTGCAGGTTCTGGCACTCGGTCTTGTTAACCCTCACATCATTGTATTCATCCCTTGGATTCAGCCTGTCCAGGTCCCTCTGCAGAGCCCTACCCTCCAGCATATCTACACTTGCACCCAACTTGGTGCAGATCTCAATGCCGTCACACAGATCATCAATAAAGATACTGAACACAACTGAGCCCAACACCGATCCCTGGAGGACACATCTGGTGACCAGACACCGACTGCACTGTCTCTCAGCACTCTCTGGGCCCAGCCATCAGCCAGTTCCTAGCCCAGCACAGAGTGAACCTGCCCAAGCCACTGATTGCCAGCTTTTCCAGGAGTTTGCCATGGGAGACAGTGTCCAAGGTTTTGCTGAAGCCCAGGTAGAGCCCCCCCAAACCCTCACCATCCCCCAGGACCCACCGCAGGTATCCTCATCGGAGCCGTCAGCACAGTCGCGCTCTCCATCACACAGGTAATCCCGGGGGATGCAGCGCCCGTCCCTGCAGGCAGCCTCGCCCCCCTGGCACCCTCCGGCTGCTGGTTTTGGGGGACGTGGGGTGAAGGGGCGCAGGGGGGATGCTGGAGTGGTGCCTGCAGGGACGGTGCTCAGTGGGCGCATGGTGACCGGGTGAGTGGTGCTGGGGGGTGGCCGTGGGGGGGGCTCTGGGGACAGATAAAAGGGGGGTTATGGAGGGACCTAGGGGGAAGAGGGGTGGTTTGTGTGGGGTTGGAGGAGAGGGTTGCAAGGGGGGTTTATGGGGGGGATGTAGGGGAAAAATGGGGTGCAGAGGGGTTATAGACGGAAAAAAGGGGTGTGAGGGGTGTTTATGGGGACATAGGAATAAAATAGGGGTGCTGGGGGATTAAAGTGAGAAATGGGTATGCAGATTGGTATAGAGGGGTATACCAGGCAAAAGAGGGTGTGGGAAGTGTTTGTGGAGTGCAGGGGGCTTGGGGGAAAATGAGGGCACAGTGGAGTATAAGGGGGTATATGGGAAAAAGGTATATGGGAATGTTTGTGGGGATGTAGGGGTAAAATAGGGTGCAAGGGGGTTAAAGGGGGAAGTGGGGGTGCAGGAGGAGAGTACAGGAGGGTTATAGGCAGGAAAGGGGGTGCAGAGGGGGATTGACAGGGCCATGGGGTGGGGAATGGGGGGCAGGGGGGTTCATGAGGACCCCTCTGCCAGAGGAGGTTCCAGGGGTGCCGAGCTGCCTCACCACATCCCTCCTCATCAGAGGCGTCATGGCAGTCGGATCGGCGGTCGCAGCGATATTCTATGGCCACGCATTCCCCACTCCCACAGGAGAACTCCCCCAGGGTGCAAGCACGTGGCTGGGGGGTCACTGCAGCCAGGGAGGGGGCACACGGTCAGAGGGTCACCCCAAAACATCCCCCACCCAAATTTGGCCGGGGTCAATACATGCCAGGAAATGAGAGCCAGTGGAGTAACACAAGTTGGGATGTGGTACTCTGAGCCCCTGGCCCCAAATTGCTCCAGAGCATCCCAAAGCCCACTCAGGCTTCCCCCAAAGCCCCTCCTGGCCTCACCGGTTCCCAGGCGACGAAACTGGAACCCTTGGGGGGAGGTGAGGTAGGAGGCGATGGAGCCTCCAGCCAACAGGTCCTGCAGGACCCCCCCGAGCTGCGCCTCGTCCCCGTTCCCCTCTGAGCCCACATCCAGCTCCACGAACACATCCCCATCCAGCTGCCTGCAGGACAAGGGGTCAGCACCCCAAAATAGCAATACTGCATCCCCAAATCAGCCCTGAGCCTCCAAAGTGTCCACATTGCTCCCCAAGAAATCCTCATCACTTCCAATCCACCCTATCACCTCCAAATGTCTGTCACCCCAAAAACTCCCTGCACTCCCAAAAGCTCCTCGCTGCACTGAAATATCCTCATTGCACCCCAAAAGCCCATCTTTGCAACCTCAAAACCTTCCCATCACCTCCAATGCACCCCAACACCCACAAAACCTGTCCTCCCAAAAGCCCCTCATTCCACCCCAAAACTTCCTCACAGCACCCCAAAAGTCCTTCATCGCATCCCAAAACATCCCCTTCAATTCCAACCTGAGCCCATCACCTCCAAACATCTCCATCATCCCCAGAACCTCCCTGCACTCCCAGAAGCTCCTTGCTGCACCCCAAAACCTTCTCATTTGTATCCCAAAATCTCCCCAGATGATGCCTTGCTCCCCCAGGCCTGTTTTCCTGACCTTCCAAAACTCTTTGGGCCCTTCAAAACTCTTTGGGCCCCCCCAACCCTCTAAGCCCCTCTAGACTCCCCCAAGCCCCAAAAGTTCCTCAAGCCCCTCCACTCACTTGATGAAGACCACATTGACCACCTGCTCCCCAGGCACTTTGTAATACTCTGACTCCAGCTGTTGCAGGCAGAAAATGAGGGGGTCAGGATGGTCCCTTGGGTGCCTGACACCCCCAGCAATCCCGAGTCCCCCCAGTCCTCACCGTATCCACCACAGCCTCAGAAATCTCCCGAAATTCCTCGGAATCAGGGTCCTCCAGCTGTGAGCTGTAGTCGATGCTGCGGGTGAAGTTCACCAGCGCCCGGAAATAAACTGGGGGCAGGGGGTGCCAAAGTTGGGGGATGGGATGTCAAAACTGGGGGGGGTGGCAACTGCACACCCAAAAAATCCCCTTCTGTGACCCTCACGCAGCTGTGACTCCCCCATCCAGATGTTCCTCCTGCTCCCCAGCTGTGTCCCCCACCCAGTGATTGGGATCCCACCCAATGAAACACAGGAGGAAGAAAAGTGGGGGTGCAGCAAAGGGGGGTCCCCAAAAAGTGTCACTTACTGATCGGGGGATCGTCTTCAGGCTCGGCCACCACCATGCCCGCGGGTGCGGGGTGGGGCCCGGGCGCTGCCCCCAGGGAGGAGGAGGAGGAAGAGAAAGAGGAGGAGGATCAAGAGGAGACAGAGGTTGAGAGCTGTGCCAGTGGGGACCAGCCCAGGGCCAGGTGCCATCCACAGTGTCCCCTTACCAGTGGGTGCCAGCTTGCTGCTGGGAGCCGGGGTCATGACTGTCGGTGGCCAGGGAACACCACTGCCATCCTCCCCACTGCCATCTGCCATGGGCACAGTGTGAGGGTGGCACCTGCCTGCCGGGACCCCCACATTTGTGGACACCCACCCATGGTGACACCCACCCACTCAAATGGTGGCAGCCAGTGCCACATTTGCCACCAAATGCCACCAGGTCCCAGTGCCATCTATGATGGGAACAATGTGGTGGCACTAGAGGGCATCCACACGTGTGACACACTCCCATGCTGACACACACCCATGGTAGCAAACACTTGGTGACATTTTACTGCCAGATGCTGCCAGGTGCCACCTGCCCTGGGGACAACATAGGAGCACCCAGGGTGGTATCTACCCATGGTGACACCCACTCATGGTGACATTCACCCACGGTGATGCTAACCCACTCAGCGTCACCCTGCCACCAGCTGCTGCCAAATCCTGGTAGCATCTGTGATGGGGACAACACAAATGGCACTTGCTCACAGGGACATCCACCCACCCACAGTGCCACCTTATCACCAAATGCCACCAGGTCCAAGTGGCAACCAAGAAGAGGACAATGAAAGCAGCATCCAGGGTGGCATGCACACACCCAGTGCCACGTTAGTGCTGGATACCATCAGGTCCATTTCCCATCTTCAGTGTGGACAGTTGAGTGAGTGGCACCCACGGTGGCACCAACTGATGGTAACACCCCTGCCTGGTGACACCTTTTCATGTCACGTCCACCCACGTTGACATCCTGCCACAGTGACTCCCACCCCTGGTGGCACTGACTCACCCAGTGCCACCTTACCACTAGGTCTCCCAGTGTCATCCACAGTGGGGACTGTGCAAGTGCCACACAGGGTGGCATCAGGTGGGGTCCCCTCACCTCCAGAGGCCACCAGGTCCTCATCATCTGACAGGTGCCGGTAGTAGCGCCATCCCTGCGTGTCCCCGACGTCATCAGCCACTGTGTCCTCGGGGAAGGCATCGGCCCAGCCATGGGTGTCGCCAGTGATCTGGGGGATGGGGCCACTATGGGATGGGGCCACCCAGGGGGCACGGCCTTGTGGGTGCCCAGCCACATCACCCCAGGGGTGGTGAGAGGGGTGGGGGCGCGTGGCTGTGCGGTGGCTTCACCGGGAAGAGGGAGCAGGATGAGCTCATCACACATCCTCCACATTCGTGCACCCACTGGCACTGGGACCACCGGCACCAAGATGTGTGCGGGCACAGGGCATGTGCCAGGGAGCCCAGTGTGAACACGTGTGCAGCCACACAGGAAGTGTGTGTGTGCACATGTTTACACTGCTCCATGTGTGCACTGACACGGGGACAGGTTGCTCAGTGACACGGGGACATGGTGCACTGCCACATGCAGGAACCAGCAAGGGGACATGTGCGCACACGGGTTTGCACCGCAATGTGCACACGTGGACATGGGGACAAGTGTGCACAGTGACACGTGTGCACATGTACATGTGTGTGCACTGCCACACACGTAGCCTGTCACAGGGGTGTGTGCACGTTGACACGTGCTCTGCACACGCATTTGCATGCTTTGTGCATGCACCAACACAAAAACAGGTCCATGCCTGGCTGTGCACGTGTTTGCACCACCACACGTGTGCACCGACATGGGGATGTGTGTGAGTGCACACACCATGGAAGTCACCAACAGGTGACTGTGCACAAACACTGGTACCACCACACCCGCACCCTGACACGTGTGTGTCCCAGCTGGGTGTGCCCTGAAGCCCACAGGTCCATGCACACGCGTATGCTGCGCCGCGGGTGTCTCCGCCCCGGCCCCAGCAGGAATCCGTCACAGCAGCACTTTGCTGTGCAAACAAGCGCCGGGGGATTAGGCAGGCGCTGAGGGGGACCGGGACATGGGGGGAACACGGGGGGACAAGAGGGGGGACACAGGGGGGCACACGGAGCACGGATGGGGCGACTCAGCACCCCAAGAGGGAGGCCCCTCGTGGTTGTCAGCCCAGCCCCCACATAAGGGGAAACTGAGGCACAAGGCCGTGTGTGATGGGGGGTTTCCACTGCTCCCCACATGTGCACTGAGTGCGTGAGTGTGTGGGTGCTCAGCCCCCACATCTCCACACGTGTACCCAGCGTGTGGGTGCTCTGCCATTGTTCCCACACATGTGGCTGCTCAGCCCCCACACCCGCACACACGCACCAAGTGTGTGAGGTCTCTGCCACCACGTCCCCCTAGCCGCGTACCGAGCCCGTGGTTGCTGAGCCCCGCAACCGCAACCCCAGCCTGGCCGGCGGAAGGGCAGCTGCGTGTCGGGTGTCCGGCGGTGTCCGAGCAGGGTCAGGGACAATCCCCCTCTCTGGTTACCGGAAGCCTCTCCGCGCCGCGGCCCCGCACCCCCGGACGCCTGGGCCCCCCCGGACACCCGGGTTCCCCCCGCTGCCGCCGGGGCACCGCGCCCGGCCGGACGCCACGGCCCCGCCGCCGCTCACATTTTCCACTCCCCGGCCCAAATCCTGCCCCGCACCCTGGGGAAAAGTGGGGGGAAGGGGGGGGGCGAGGAAGAGAATATTGAGGAAACACCACCCTGCCCACCTCCCGCTTCCAAACTGCACCCCAAACTGGGGGAACACCTCAAACCCCTTTTATCTGGGTGTCCCCCGCCAATTTGAATATCCGCCCCCACCAGTTTGGATGTTTCCCCACTTAAATCTGGATGTGGCTCCTCAAATCCTGAAGTAGCCCCTAAATCTGGATGTGCCCCCCCCCCCCCGTTAATTCATCCGGGCGAGGAAGAGGAGGTGACGCAGCACAAGAATAATAACCGGGGGGGGGTTATTAATAGCAGTGTCCCCCCCCCGGCTTATTGTTCCCCCAAGGTCATGTTAAAAGGCATTTGCCCCCTAAAAAAACTCTCCCCCCCTCCCCCCTCCCGGGGGTCCCCAAGGACTGACCCATCTTCAGTTCGGGGGGATGTGGGTCACCCCAGGATTTGGGGGGGGCTGCCAGCACAGCTGGTGGGATGCCGGTCCCGGGGGGCACAGAGACAGCTGCTCTCCTCGTTCTGCCCCTCCCCGCCCCCGGGATTTGGGGGTGAAACAGCTGCGGGCCACAGCCCAGACAGGCAGCGGGGCCCCAAATACGTGTCTCCCCTTCCCACTCCCTCCCTTGCATTCCTCCCTGCTGGCATTGCCTAATTTATCCCGAAAGGGCTTGGACTTGGGGGGGGGGGGAGCAATTTAGACGGTTTTGGGGTAAATGGGTTTTGGAGGGGACACTTTTGGTGGGGGGGGTGATTTTCTGGGGGGAGATTGGTTGGGGGGGTGATGTTTCTTTGGGAAAGGAGATGGGTTTTGGACAATGGAGATGAGTTTTGGGGGTTGATGGGTTTTGGAGGGGAAAATGGATTTTTGGGGGAAGAGATATGGCATTTTTGGGGGGGAAACGGGTTGGGGGGGAGATGGATTTGGACGTGGAGATGGAGTTTTTTGGGGGGACAGACAGATTTTTGGGGGGGATTTGGGGGGGGGGAGTAGATTTTTCCGTGGGATAACAAGACTTTTTGGGGGAATGTCGGGTTTTGACGGAGAGGGGGAAACCCAGGAGTCCTGGCAAGGACTCAGCGTCTGAGCTGACCTTCCTCCCCCCGCCCCCCGCTTCCTCCACATCCCAGCCGGGCCATCTTTGGTGATGGGAAAGAGACGAAGGCAAGAGGCCATCTGCACTGTGGGCCTGGAGGGTCCCAGGTGCCCCTAGATACCCCCAGGGGGCCCCAAATGCCCCTAGGTGTCCCCAAATGCCCCCACGTGCCCCCAGGTGTGACACGAGCCTCCCCAGCAGCGCAGGGGCCCCAAGGCGGCCTGGCCCTGCCCCTCCTCCATGCGCTCCCCGGGCACATGAGTGTGCAAGAGCGCGCTTGCACGCGGGGAGGGTGTGCGTGGGGTGTCCCCCCCTTCCCCAGCCCTTTCCCCCGGGCAGGGTGATCTTATCGCACATTCCTGCTTCGTGCTCCCCTTCCCCCCCACCAAATTAACTCCTCGTAACTCTTGGGGGTTGCCCCATGCCCCACCCCACGCCAAACCTCTCCGTGGGCCGCGTGGGAAGCCCCCGCCCCGTGTTTGTAGGGGGATGTACGGCCCAGCATACCGGCCAGGGGGGTTATTGGGGTGCTCGGCCCGTAAATCCCCCCCTGTGCCTCAGCAGAATGGGGGGTGGGGGACTGTAAATTGGGGAGCCCCCCCCCCTTTGTCCCCACCAGCCCCCTCAGACGTGGGTGGGAGCCCCACGGAAAGGCGGGGCGGGGGGGGTGGCCGCGCTGCCAGCACGGCCCCAAGCACAAGGCCCCCTCTGTTCTCCACCCCGGGCACCCGCCCAACCCCAAACCACCCCCCTGCCCCCCACAAACGTCGGCCCCCCCAACGTCGCCATCTCCCCCGCACTCCACTGAGGGACCCCCCCCCCCCCACCGCGTCCTCCCC
>VZUI01083498.1:0-37631 GCA_013401135.1 Cettia cetti
AAAAAAAAAAAAAAAAAAAAAAAAAAAAAAAAAAAAAAAAAAAAAAAAAAAAAAAAAAAAAAACCAAAAAAAAAAACCTTAGTGCTCTGGGGAAGATGTGAAATATTTTCAGTGTAATATCAAAGAAATAAAATGTAATGTTGCTCAAAAATTTGCCAGTTTGCAGATTTAAGGCTGCTGAAAAGGGACAACAAGAGCTGCAACTGGAAGTGAGTGCTCCCACATCAGTAAGAAGTTCAGCCCTGGAAGTGAGCTAAGAGGGGCTGCACTGCCTGCCAGGACTAATATGTGCACAAAGGCTGTGGCTTCATCACACACAACTTGCACTGAAGATACTGAAACAGCTCTACACAGTCCTTCAGAGACTGGGCCAGCCTTGCAGAAATCCTTACAACAGTAAAGACAGTTTAACATGTCAGAGCCAAGAAAAACATCATTGTACACATTTAAAACTGCAGAACACTTTGGCTTCTTGGCCAAAGGCCATAAGCCAGTTGTTAAGAATGAAGGAAACTGTAGTTTAGGAAAATACCCACTTCAACTCTACAAAATCAGTTGCAAATAACAGTATTTGGACCTTCCTTTGTCTTTGTGAACAGGCATTTGATGTTTTTGGGGAATGCCAGATCCTCCCATTATTCTCTTTACTTCTGCAATGACATACCCACGGTATTTGCAATTCCATCCTATGACCCCAACCAGGGCAGTGACAATTAACTACTGCACATTTTCAAATCATAGCTGGGGTGACTGCAAAAGTAACTGGTTTTGGTTTTCTATAATACAGAAGCATGTGCTTCTCAAGAGCTAGTAACATATATACACTTACTAAAAATATGTATGAGCTACCTCCCAAGCTGCAAATTTGCTTCTGAGAGTGAGAAGAGCAATCCAATGCAGCTCACTTCACTGATTTGTGCTTTAGGCTGCACCTAAAGGCACAGGCTTGTCTAAACACTCAAGAGAGTCTCATTCCTGGGAGATCTGCAGCATTGGACATATGTTTCCATATAACAGCAAGAGTTTGATGAAGACTTACAGAGAAATTCTGAAATCAACCTGAATAAAACCCTAAGATTATTACCATCTCATGCTTATCTCCATCCTGACATGAACTGGTTTTATAGTAATCAAGTTCCTCCATGTTTCATAAATTCAGGAAAATATTGCTTTGAACACCACATAAAGAAATAATCAGACAGACAAAGTGTCCATCAAAGATGGACAGGTATCACTAATTTAGTGGTCACTGAGTTACCCAAGTAAATATTTTTTATTTTATAATTTTATTACTTTTTAATTATTTATTTACTAAATATTTTATTATTAAATATTTTATTGTTTGCATAGTAAAAATTCTTGTAATTCATCTGTAAATATAAGACCTTATACTTCCTACTAATAAAGTCTTATCCATTTCTAATATTTTGGGGGTTGTGGTTATCCACAGAGTGAGGAATTTTCCTGTCCCACCACAAGAGGAGACACACTGCAGCTTTTTCTGAGCAACACATTACATTCAAATCTTTCAGGTTTTACATTTATAATAATACTTTAAAAAACCCAAACAAACTCAGGCAGATACTTGAGGAACCCTGTTATTCAATCACAGATCACTGTGATTTTCCTGCAAAAGCTTTAGATCACACCCTAATCTCTGTTCAGTTCAAAGCAAGTGGTCTTTGAAGCTAAGCATGTCTTAACAAAAAGAGAACAGAAATGAAAAACCAAAATTTTTGATCCAAATTTGAACCAGACCTTATTTGCAGATCAAAACTGTCCAGCAAACTACTGTCTTCAACTTCTGCTCCTGGTTGTGACTAACTCTATGAGAAAGAATATCAGGACAGAATACAGAAAATGACCAAGTTATTCTGGAAGAATAAATTGATGTCTTTCAAAGAGGAATCCCAAATGTTTTTTCCTACGTCTTTATATCAGACATTCACCTGTCATTAGAGAAAAAATATCCCAGTGGATGAACACCTTGCCAAAAATGAATCCTTTAAGCAAAGCCAAAACACTAAACCACTTCATGAGTGGCTTTGCAGATACATTTATGATCTCATCATGGCTATTTCAGCTGAACCTGTAAATTACCAAGTCCTTAAATTTAGGAAGGAAATCAAGGAACCATAAAAATTGATTTAGTCATATAAATACTGGAAGTAATAAAGGCTTCATGAGATGTTTCACCTTCTGATAAACCGTGCTACTAAATGATTCCTAGTTTCAGAGCAGTGATAGTGTGGTTTGGTATCTAAGAGATTGCTTCTATAATGTTTCCATGGGTAAAATATTTCACTCACTGCTGTCCAAAGTCAAACTTTTGGGAGAGGAGTCAATAGACTTAAAGGGATCAGTCCCACACATGTTCTTTCAAGCCTGCGTCTATCCAAAGGATGCAGTGATTGCTCTGATGTGGCTCAAGTATACAAACTGATAAATCCAGTTGACTTTACTCTTTTAACATTTAACTTAAAATCCCTACATCTACTAGATTTTTCATAACACTCCTCTCTTACACACAGTGGTCAAGTATAGAGGTGCTTCACAGTCTCTTGCAAGACTGGTTCTATTATCTGTCTATTACAAACCCTGCATCATCATCTGGACAACATCAAAGAGAAAAATGTCAGAATTTTCCTCAGAGGGGGAAGGGATTAGTATAGAAAAAAAAAAAAAAAAAACAAAAACAAAAACAACAACAACAAAAAAAAAAACAACCAAAAAAAAAATCAGAAAGGAAAAAAAGCCACTATCAAATATAAGTAAAGAAGGAACAGGACAGGAGAAATTGGGAGTTATATAATACCTGCCCAAAAGAAATACAGCATATGACTTAATTTTTATGGGAACAGCAGTTTGGATTTCACAGGAGGTCCAAAGCATTCCTTTCAACAGCCCTTCCAAAATGGCATAGTTTTAGAACAAAATCCTACTTTTGAGTGAAACACAATGTGTGACCTTTTAAACAAGCTGGACCCAAACTAGTTCTCCCATGCCCACAAAACCTTTTCATAATCCTGCTATGGAGCACAACTGCTATAAATGTACATACTGCAACCTCCAGTCAAGATGAATTTCTGGACAGAAAATCTCTCACTAGCCAGAACAAGCAACATTGAAGTCAAACTACTTCCTTGTTCCCAAATTATTTTGTAATCTATTTCAACATTTTTTGCATGGATTTCCTATGTTGCCACTTTCTCCAGCTGCATTTGAGAGGCAAACTCTAGCAGATTTCAACAGGGATTCTGAAAAGAAAATGTATTTATTCCCAACAGAAGAAGCAGAAGCACCCTTAAAAATTCCAAAATATTTTATTCTCTTCTCTAGGCCAATCAAATAAAAGTAGGGGCAATAGAGTCTTCAGCCTCTTCAAACTTCTTCTAGAACTTGACCAGATCTGCCAGTTTGATACTTTTTTTATTTGAGGGTTTGTTAAATATTTTGAAACATGTCATTAGTGAAAGCCCTAGAGGATGTGCAAAGAAGAAAATGAGTTAATAGAGTAAAAAAATGAAACCTGTACAGTTAACCTTCAATCAAACACTGAAAAAGCTCAGCTTCATGATGTCAATTGAGGGATTAGAGCATTGACATGTGCACACATCAAATTTTATTCCCCAAGCTGAATGACTAATATTGAATTTTACAAACGTTGTGAAGACAAAGTTATGCTATGATGTCTCTCTTTGTTATAATAAATTCCATTAATTCATTTAAATGACCTTGACTTCTTTAATCATAAAAAAGGGACAAAGTTGCAGCCTTCCCTTGTCTTTTAGCCCTGGCACATCACAGTTTAACCTGATGTCATTTCAGCTGAGAATTCTCAGAATACCAAAAAAAACTCATTTACTAATTCTAGGGTGCCCTGGCCAGTAACATTTTTATGGTAGGATTCAATTAGGCAATGCTCCACAGGAAGACCAACTTAAGAAATATTTTACAGCAGAGTTTTCTTCCTTCTTCAAGATTTCTCTCCCATGTGGACCCACAATTTTGAGAACTGGCAGGAAGCCATCTCCTTTTCCCTTCCCTTCAGAGTAAAACTGACTTGTCAAACTATCTAATGAAGCCTTCAGCACAGTTCAGGTAATTAAGGATAAAGCAAGAGCCTGACAAGGAGAGGAAAGGAAGCTCAGCATTGACATCCTCCGTGTGGGTGTGAACTGCTAGCAGAGATGTTTGCCACAGTAGGAGAAACACACCAAGAGCTCCACCAGATCTGTCTAGGATTATGAGCTTGGCTACGTGGAGCCAACTCAACGTGAAGGAACATCCCCTCGTGGCACTTCTGCCCAAATGCACAAGTGTTGCAATGCTCCTTGACTCTCACTGAGCTTTAAATGCCACTCCCTCTCTTCCCCTTGCTCACAGATGGGCCCTCCAGAGCCACATGTCCATACAGCACCTCACAGTGAGTTCACAGTGCCATTCACATGGCACTTGGGGGTTTGGGTTGGTTGGGTTTTTGCTGGAGGGTCTGGCATCTCACATGGAGACAATTTGAAGAATGAGATGTTCACGCTGCAAATTCTGACCCTGGTAAGAAGTGAAATTCCACAAACTTCTTTAGCAGAAGAAAGTCTAAGTAATCTTTTGCACCACACCATGAAGCCTGACCACCCTCACACTTGAGATCAAAAACCTTCCCAAAACTCTGCTGTTTTTTCTAGTGAGGCTGTTTACAGTTATTGGTGAAGCCTGAAGATAAGAGTAGGAGAGTGAGAGCAGGCCACTCATAGAAGGGTTTCCCTGCCATTTTTGATGCTGGGATTGTGCCCACCAGCAGGGCCTGTTCCATCCTGCTGCCCTCCCAGCTGAAGATGCAGCAGTGCCATTGTCTCAGCAAGTCCAAGCCTTACAGCTACTTACTAATTACAGAAATGATCAACCACCACTTGAAAAGCAACACCCAAACCAGCACTTAGTTAAAGATCCATGAACACTTCCACTGTCTGTACCCAGATGGCAATCTGAAAACTAGGAGTGCTGCTCCTACCAGAGTTAACCCAGCCCCCAAAAACAGTGCTGCATCACAGTTACCAGGAGTTACACATAACTGGATCTACTGAGGCACTTTAGAAAGCAGCCTTAGGTTTTTCACACTCATTCTTTCATGTTTGTGACTCTGGAGTAGACTGCAGATATCTGACCTTAGGAAGGGCACTTTAGAGCATTTATGATGTGTTAAGTAACACTGCACAGACCTGACAAGCCATAGACTTTCTGTGCTGTGCTAACAGGAAACTCCACAGCAAAGAGCAAAGCCCTAACACTACTACTTCTCATTCAGCGCTTACCTGCCTGCCTGCATTTGGTGTCAAGAGGCTTTTGGAACAGAAAGCAACCACCATAACAAGAGCAAAGCAGGAACTGCTGCCTTGCAGCATTTGAATCACATTTTACTTAGATTTTATTTTTTCATTTTAAAACAAGTTCACACAAAAGCTTTTTGCTTTTAAAGAGGAAATAAATACACAGAAAGGCTGTTTGAAGGTCACAGGAAAATACCCTACAGAAAACACTGTGGACTGTATATATTTACTCAAACAAGACTGTAGCTATATAAGGCCTTTCAGGGATTTCAAAGTACTGGCCCCCATGGTGAGCATTGCACTCTGCAGTGTTTCTTCAAGAGCATCCCCTTTTCAGCTGCCCAGTTTATACCATGAAATGCCTTAAATTTAAAATGTCTTCATATCTGCTTTAATAGTTTTTTGAAACAGACAAACACAAACTGCATCTGCTGCTGGAAGTAATAACATAACATTCCAGGACAGAGCTCTTTAAATTTTGAATTCCATTACAATCACTATGACAAATATTTTCCTCTGTGCTGTAGTAAAGTATTTAAAGATGGCCTGTGTTTAAAATCAGTAATACATATAAAATAATTCTACGGATAAACTCAATCCCTCTATCCCATACTAGTTTTACACCAGAAAAAATCCCATCTGACTTGAATTGTCTGCTGGGTAGAAATAAACTCCAGAAGCCCAAGAACAGATCTAAATTTAGATTTAGACTTGACATTAAGCAGAGCCAAAATTTAGGGTATCCATTGCAGGACACCAAGCCATCATACACTGACCTAAATTTCAGGGAAAAAAAAAATAATAATTGCAATTGTACTGGCCAATTACTGAAAATCCAAATGTATTATAAGACATCTCAATTCCTCTATCCCCTTCACACATCAACAGCTATGGCAACGTGTCATTTAATTGCCTTCTCCCTTTTATTTTTTTGCTTCTGTCGATAATACAAACTTTTAGCACTTGTCCACTTTGCAAGGTACCCTACCCTGCTCTGCACCTTTGACAAGCATGGGCAGTTTATTCCCTAGACATTTGTCACAGGTTGCCCAAAGGCTGCTTCCCACCAGGACATTCTTTCCCAATGAAATACTGTCTTATGCCTCCCACCACACACTGCAGAGCACAGCTGCAGGGCAGAGATGCTGACACCTCCAGCTGCAGCTGCTGCAAGGCCAGGAACCACCCACAGGCTGTGGCACAGGGCTGGCCTGCATTAACCAGAGCCTGGAGGACACCTCCACATCATCAACTCAAAAGGGTTTAACTTCTCATGGACTGCTGGGGTCAAATTTAATTATGGCTTTCCCTTCCTCTCATTGTGTATGTGGGCAGCTATATCTAGAGCTTAGTTTCACTTGCTGAGAAATATTCAGACTTCCTTAATGGATACGACCATTTGAGACATTATCCTTTTTCTTTTTTTCCACGCCCCATTTTTTTTTTCCCTTAAAAAAAAAAATCTATAAGACATGTCAGGGCATGTCATGGCCACTTAAAGTCCTCTGACATGCAGACCAGCAATAAAACTGCAGTATAATGCTCAACAACAAAGTGATTTATGTGCTAATCTAAATGGATTCACATGGAAAAAGCAAAAAATGCTAAGGTACCATACAGATAATAGAAATTGCAGAGACTATTATGTAAAATATGAATAAACAACTATTAGTGGCTCAGCAACAGCAATAAAAAGATGCAAAAAAAAATCCCAGAGGTCCCATCATGTGCTCTGATGTACACAAAGTGGGTTAACTTTCCCAAAGTGGGAAAAGGCCGCAATTAACCTTCTAAAAAATATTTTAGAAATTTAAATATAGAAAAGCATCATAGAAGAGCTGGTTGGGGATTTTTCTTGCTTTTTTTTTTCATGAAGAAAGATTTGAAGCATTATTTCTCATGTGATTTCAGTGGACTTTTGATTAATACCATCAGAAGACTAATGCAGGAATACAGTACATTTATGTTTCCAAGCTTGACAATTTTGTTTGAAGAATTGTACTCCAAGGTATTTTTGATAGGCAAAAGGACCAATATATGCCAGAGAACCTGCACTATTTGTTAACTGAAAGTAAATGTCCACGTAACAGAACTGTAAATTAAACACAGGACAAAAAAAAAAAAAAATCCCCAGCAGTTACTGAATTTCAGATTAAGGTATCTGTAACCCCTCCATGCTGGGGCATACCAGGTGTGCTCAGGTATAAAACAACAGCTGTTGGTAGTTCCAGGTACACTTCCAGCCCTGAATGACCTTGTAATGTGGGGTGGGGGATGACATGATAACAATAACACACAACTGAAAAAAGTCACCAAACCATCAAATCTACTGACTGACTCCACAGCTACAAAACCAGATCTTTTATTGCCTCAAGAGACAAGAATTTTACTTAGACTCAGAAAACTGTTTGCAACTGTTTGTCAACTTTCAGACCCTGGAAAACTTCCACTCCTGAATTCTCTCCCTCTCCACAACCAAGTTTCATAACTTCTGGATTCAGGCAAAACAATTTGAAATGAACCAGCAGCACATCACATTCTAATGCTCTTATTGCGAATTGCATCTACTACCAAACCACAGAGAGAGCACCCCTGAAGTCACTGACAGTTAAACTAAGCAATCTTAGCAGAGATAAATTCACTGTAAATGGCAAATGTAATAGTAACACAACAATTTTCAATACCATTTTTAAGACAATGTCAGAAATACTCTCAAGATCATCTGGTTTTCCAACTGAGCTGGCACAAAATACTAATTTCAGCTCCACAACTATAGATACACAGTTACTGACAGTGGTTTAGGCTAAGTTGACATCACAAGTGAGCATGTCTTCCTTAATGGGTACACAATAAAACTGAAAGCAGAGGCAGAAATTCTCTTTGTCTTGCTCACCCAGCAATGTCCAGTCAGTTTTGGGAAGTTCGTCCCTTATATTTATGGACAAATACACATTACATTTATGCTTCCCAAAATCCTGAAGTAATTTATTACCTTCTCTCAACAGAAATCTGAGTCTGGAAAGCCAAATTGGCTTATAAAGACACAACAGGCTGAAGGCAGAGGAGTCTATGTTAAGTCTTGAAGCAGTTAGAAAAATAAATTTTAAAAGCCCTTTATCATAGTATCTTTTATATTGTCCACATAAGCAGCCCAGATACTCTTCATAATTCAGCAACCCAAATAAACCACTTTGAGAAAATGAGGAATTGTTGCTAATCAAAACACATGGGCTGCTTTGACTAAAGTCTGAACTTCTTTATGTTGAGATTACATCAATCCTCACTACAAGATACCTTTCTTAGACAGGAACAAAATACTGGAGACATTATATTTTATTAGGAAACATTCCATCCCACACATTTGTTTTCTTTTCTTCTCAAATGTTGAGAAGGCCAGATACACTGTCTGCAGTACCTCCAGGCTCTCCTGGCAGAGCTACAATACCTAAGAATAATAATCACCACAGGCTCAATTATAAGTGCATTTAAAAAAAAAATTAAAAAAAACTATCATGATTTACTCTTACCCAGACATACACACCTCAAAAGACTCAATTAACCTAATTAAAAAGACCTGCACATTTTCAAGTTGCCATGTCAGAAGTTTGTCTTTATTTTCTGAAGTTTGTTTAAGGTCACCCATGGTCAGATCAGTTTATCACCAAAACATCCCAAAAGTACATAGGCCCAGAATTGCATAGTTAATCCTCTCTTCTCACGCATTTCAGCTTTATCTATGACATATAAGGTAAGAAAATGGTACAAAACACACACAAATCTGACCCATAAAATACTTGCTGCTTTTTGAGAGACAGAAAACTGCTATCAAGTTCCTTTGAGTCTCAAACACAGTTTGTTGTTCAATAGCCTGAAAGTATTAACCGTGTTATTGACCTATAAACTTATCACATCCCATTTAATGGGATATCTCTTGCTACTTAATTTCTGTGCTTCCTACACATGCTTAAAACTTTTAACTAATATAAACTAGTAGAAGGCTCCTGATTTCAGTGAAGGTATGTTTGGGAGCATCATTTTCATAACAGTATTTATTAAGTGACATTGACAAGAATTATCCACAAACATTTATTCAATAAGCAACTGAACAGGCCTAACTAGATATTTAAAGCAGAAAATGAGAATATTTCTATTTATTTATTTATTTATTTATTTTTACTAAGAGACTTGCAACCGTGTTTTGTTTTCTAGTAGAAGAAATTAAAGGGAGTAAAGCCCCTCTAAAAAATTCTACATTACTCACACACTCTTTGAAACACACAGGAAAACACCCATTATTGAGTAGAACTTACTTTGCAGCAGATAATGCCTCAAAGATGCAGATGCACTGGAGCACTCAAAAAGACTAACTTCTAAGTGAAAGCAACCTTCAGGGAATGAGGGAAAAGAAACATCTGATCCCTTTGAAATACACATTATCACTCAGTTTTTTTCAGCTGCTGCAAATCTAAGTGGCACAAGTGATTTCAATTCCCACTGACTTTAAGGAGTTAATTTGAATTACACCAGCTGAAGATGTTCCTGTAGATATATTTACTTATGGAGACCTCATGCAGCAATTGATTTAGGGAATGATGGGCCTGCCTGAGAGGTCTGCACAGCTGAAAGTCAGAAGCCAGTCAGCCACCACAGGGAAGGCCAGGAACTGGAGTCATTTGTGCAGTTTGGGTCCTGGTGACGTTTGCTTTGCACATGCCCTGCTTGCTTAAAATCAATGCTTTGCTGTATTGTAAAAGAATTGTTCCATTTCTCCAGAGAACTATATAACAAAAGCATGGAAATTTTAAGTACATCCCAGCCCCCACACTGAAGGCCAAGGATGCATTGCAGACACACAACAGAATGTTCTAGGCGATAGAAAGCCTCTGTATTGCCTCTGGGAGGTTGCCTGGTCCGGTTTCATGCACCTTGCCAAAATTCATTGCTAGGAATGCAGCTGCCCTAGGCTTTCTGTGATAGAAGTGACTCCAAAAGTGTTTGGTTTGCTCCATCAGATAGCCCTGCTATCCCTTACTCTGAAAATAATTTTCTTGTTTTCTTAAGTGACTTCAGTGAAGCTCAAAACACCTAGATGGTGTTTTAATGCTTATGTGAAACTGTACAAATCACACTAACACAAAAGATGCTTTGTTGCATTTCAATAAACAAGACATCTGAGGCTGAGTGATCCATTCTGCCTGCAATTATCCTGATATAAATGAAGGAGCTGGGGTATTTGTATGACATGAATAAATGTTAGCCTTGATCTGATCAGATGTAACTGAAAACAGAATTTGGCCTACAGCTACAAAGTGTTCAACTTTAAAACCCCAGCTTTATCCTCCCAGGCAGTCTGCACTGCACAAGTGCAGTAACATGTAGGTTTGGCAAACGATGTACTGCTGGAGAGGGAAACGTCCCAGAGCAGCCCACAATAACAAATTGTCGCTGTTCAGGCTAATAAGAACGAGCACTTAACAAAGTTGACACAGAGAACTAGACTGATGTTTATATGGTAGCAGGTGACAGCAGCGACAGAGACATTTATAGAATTTGGAACAGTACATGGAACAAGGGGACTGCTGTTCCTCCCTCTGTGAGAGTGCCTTAGGCTGTACACAGAAGCATCAGGCTTTAATCTCCTCCATATTGCTCAGAACTGAGACCATAATCAGTATTAGATGAAGAGGTATTTTCATATTTATTTATATTCTGGATGGCAGAGAAACACATGCCATCATTTGAAGCCTTAGAAATCAGATGTACTGAGGGTTTTGTGCATGTGTCACCAAGCATTAAAGAAAAGTATCTCTCACTAATTTGCTAAAAGCTATGCTAGGCAGCTATAAAACAACTTTATAATCATCTCTTTGTGGTGGCTGCTCCTTTTCTCTTTGATGCTGCATCTCAGAGAGTATCCGACAGCACAGCACCTGGTGGGATCATCATTCTGCTGTATACCTAGAGTTCATCTGCTTGTTTTTCTCTCACAAGCAGCAAGCCAAGTCTTTGTTTCACTCATTTCTTACCCATGTTAGCCATTAATTTCACTGTCTTTATACAGCAGAATAGAAAAGTCAGAACCTTTATTACTACAGAAGACCTGAAAAGACCATCACTCACTAATGTCTGAATGAGAAGTTGAAAAAGGATAAGGATGAGAATGAAGGACGGGGGAGGAATGTTTTGTTCATAGTTAAATAAGCACAAATGGAATGGCTAAAGGTTACAAATATTTGCATTTTTTAACAGGGTGTTTAAAGGCATCTGAAGATAAATGCAGACAAAAAATATGTGCTTTGAGGAATTCAAAATCCAAACATTCAGTTTTGGACAACTGTTCAGGACGATGTGGGACTGTTCTTCTCATTTCCATAGAAAAAAAAGATCCTTCTTAACAACTGTTAGTACGTCCAAAAATTAGGTGTTGATCTCTTGTGTTGCCCCTCTGACCCGAGGCAGTGAATGCAGCAGAGCTGGATGCAGATGTTGTACAATGCTCTCCCTCAGTGTGTCTGAGGAAGCCACACAGACTGGAAATCTCAGAGTGTCCTGTGAAAGGCTGATCCTGTAAGCCAGCCTGAAGGGGCTTGGTAAGTGCAGAATGCTCCTCTTGCACCAGTACAGTATGGGATACCTGTCCTTTCAGGTCTGCTTCCAATCTACTGACTCCTACAACTGCAAATGATCTTGATCTGAACAGACAAGTGTGGTGGGCTTCTGCTAAGTCTGAGAAACTGAATCTCTCTACAGAGTGGTGTCACTCCCAATTACATTCTCTGGGACACACATTAAAAAGTTCCTAAATTTATGCTGACAGGCATTTCCTGTTTCTCAACCCTGGTATTCATATTTCTTCTCAGACCAAAAGTTAAGTGTAGAAGGTGTCTTTAGCTTAAGAACATAAGAAAAGCCATAATAATTCAAAGAAAATGCCTCTGATGGGGCTGTCCCTGCAGGTCAGGAATGCATGTCTGGAGAAGAACATGAAGCAATAAGCCTGTATCATGACTTTTCTATGTATAAATTTTACAAGATTCTAAGAGTCATTGGCTCAGGGGCCACCAGAGCAGGAGGATGCCTTTGGACCACTTTGACAGCAATGGATTGATCTCTGAACACAGGAAGCTTAGTACAAACTCAACAGGCTTAGTACTAGAGCTAGGAACAGATCTGGCATTATTCACCATGAGTGCATGCATATTAATTGACATTAACAGTTTCTACCTAAACTGTGGGCTGCAAGCACCAACTGCAGAGGTTGTATTTCACTGCTTAATACAAGTGAACAACAGATAGTTACACAGCCCAGCTTGACATTGTTATTTTGAGATTGTTCATAATCTTTCTTGCTCAAGAGTTCACAGATCTGTAGCAGAAGAGTTTTCATCACCACATGCTCTTGACCAGCAGCTCAAGCATCTGAGGAAGCAGTCTACTTGGAACTTCTCAAGAGCCATGACTCAGATCTTCTCATGGCTCAGTGACATGGTATTGAGCACAGAGGAAGCAGAGCACCAACACAGCACTCGGGTCACAAGAGAGCTTGCAAAACTGAGGGATAGCACTAGATGCCCTCCAGATGTGTTTCCTTCACTGTGTACAGAATCTTCCCTTCTGCTGTCAGTTTAAGGGGTGTAAAGGTCATGTTTGCCTTGGATTAATTTTAAGTTTGGAACAAGGGGAACAAATTGCAGTCTCCTGCTTTCACACTATTTTCCTGTGTCACAATCCCATGCACACTGACCAAGTCTGACAACACTTACATAGTTTCTTTCTCCCTACACTTCAGCAAGGGAACTTTTCAGAAGAAATCCTGACACAGGTACCTCCAGAGTGGAAGCATTAATGCTGTTCACTTACACTCTCCAGGTGATGTGTTCTGCACGAGTGCCTGAAAGTCACTCACAGCTGGCTGTAGCAAACTTTGATAGATCTTAGTGTCCCTTCAGACATTTGTGATGCCTATATTAGCACTTACTGCCTGTAGAGAGAAAACTGTCTGGCACTGGTTGATACAAAAAACCAAAACAGATGGCAATGCCAAATCTTTAGAATGTCTCTATTTCTACCATTAGTTTAGATGATCTCTGAGTATACACAAGCCTGGAAAATATATATGAACTGCAACTTCAGCAAATTCTGTTGTAAGATAACAGAGATAACCCTTTCTACTTGCCAGCTTCATACATGTGTTGAAAGTACTTAGATGAAATTTAACATTCTTGAATTATTTGGGCTCCTTATTCTTATAAATATTTATACTTAGCATGAATCCAAGAGAGTGTCTCCATCTAAAAATAGCATTCTGATTTGTAGCTTTGCAAGTATGAGATGGGAAGTCAGAGCATCACAAACTAAATACAGCAAGTGTGTGTAATTATCCTCATTAAAACACTTTGAGTGGAAAATCATCATTACCCTGGGATATAAGAGAAAGCAGGGCAGAGATCCCCTGGATCCTGGTTGCAAGACTCTTTAATGAAGCCCACGTAACCCTGTATTTCTAGTAATTTGCTCAGATTTTCAGAGACTTGCTTCCAGCCCTGAAGCTACAACCTGTCCATGCAGAGCTGAGGCAGATGCATGGCCACTTCCTGAGTAAATCCCTGGAAAATTACTCCATAGGTTTCTAGGAGGCTAGTGGGGAAACTCTGGTCTGGACTTCCAAATGTCAGAGTTGGAATTTGAAAAATCCTATGCTAACGTTCTAAGCAGGGCATTTAAAGCTCTGATGTTCCCCTACTTCATTGTTTTAAAAGCAATTTGCTTGACTACAAGCTGAGTATTTGTTGTTTCCACTCAATGGATTCTGCCTACAAGTGGGATCTGGAAGCAGAAGTATAAACGAAAACATCATTATCCCATAATTGCAATCTGTCTGATATTTGTAGCTGCCTTCAGGAGAATGGACATTTTACTCTCACTCTCCTACTATTCCATTCAGTTTTAAAGCCCAAATCCTTAGCACACATTTTCTCTCCTACCCATTTAGGCCTTTTCCCTTTCCCCTCCAAACACCTTCCCAATGGTTCCCAGTGAAGCCAGGGTGTTCCTGCCCTACTGAATGAGGGACCACAATCTCTTCTACTTCTGCTCTGAATGAAAGCACAGCAGGAAGAACTCCTCTGGTAATGTTTATACAGCTGTGAAAGTCTTCTAGCTGGGAACAGCAGAATTGCTAACACCTGAGTCATTTTATCACCATACCCAAAGGATCTGTGCCCTCCACTACCAGAGTAGAGCTGATCCTGCATTGTAAAAAACTCCAAACTCACACTCCCTGGTTTGAAAAACATAAAATAAAATACAGATTTTAAAAAAAAATAGAAGTTGTGCATCAATTCTTCTTATTAGGCAATAAATGCATTGTTAAGTTTCTGATTTTTGTCCTTTTCCATATTGTATGGAAATGTACTCAGTTTGTCTTTCCTCTTGATAAGGTGACTGTGCAGTAGATGGACACTTTGGAGTACAGATACTTAAGGAATGACTCAAGATAGTTAAGTGACAGCAATTTAACAACTTTAATCCTCCAGTACACTTCTCCTCTAAGTACTTAGTTATAAACCTAATCTTCTTGGCAAACTACTCTCTCTTCCATTTTCAGGATGCCAGAGCAGTGTTTAACACTTTTACTCATTTCATTGGCACAAACACGTATCCACAGGAGACAAGGCACACAGAGTGGAAGCAATCATAGTCCTAGTACACATTTACTGTAGTGCTGCTGTACCACAGCTCTTTGGCCTGAAGCAGAAGTAGAGATAAAAGATGGCAGATAAGGAATCCAATTCACATGGTTCCTCAATGCCCCTGGCCTAAAATTTTCTCATGTTCTCACCTATTCTCCACACATGCATGACAGTCAGTCAAAGGAGGGTGCACTTACTGACTGCTCAACCTTTGAAAGTGTTACTGCTCCTATGACTGGATTGCTAACGCTGCAGTGGAACACATTTTAATGAACCTATACATTAAATCTTTTCAGTTACTTTCATGTTGGCGTGAATGCATAAAGTTTAGATTATCTTTTTCTTTTTCTTTAGTTTGAATCTTCAGAGTAAGAAACATCACCCAATTCTGCACTTGCTGTACCAATTCAGGTTTCAAATGGTTAAAATATTACTGGGGGGAAAAAAAAAAACAACTTTTTTTTTTTTCTTCTGAGCTTCCTCACTATAGTTGAAACTGAAAACAGAAGGGTCATAATACCACAATAAAGGGTGCTCTTACTGTCTTTTTGAACTGACTAGAAGCTACAGGAAGATGAAGAAATCCTGTGAGAGATAATAAAAGACAAGCACTTGAAAACTGAATTGTGATGTGGCCACCAGAAATACCACTCTGAGAAACAAAAATACTTGCAAGTGTGTCCCTAGAGGATGGGCTGCCAAACCCTGGCTCAGTAGCTCTGCTGGATTTTTTAAGACAGATTATGCAAGAATCTTCTGTGAGAACATGGAAGGCAAAAGCAGCAGTGGATTTTGTCAAGCATCAAGCTATCATGAAAATCTAGGAATTACCATATCAGATTAGGCTATGCCTCCTATCAAATTCCTCTTAGCAGTCATTAGCCCCAGATGTTCCAGAGGAAACTGAGACAGTTCTAGTATATCATATTCCCCAGGAGACCTTCCAGCCCTGTTTCTCATAGCCAGTGTTTGGATAAAGCACTGAAGCATCTGAGGACTGCCTCTGTGTGCTCCAAAGAGCTCTGAGGAAATGCATGTAACTTGGCCCCCAACTGGGGTAGGTCTCTGGATCTTTTCAGAGTAATTCAGGGTAAGATCTAGTCCAAAGAACATTTCATTCATAAATGTTTTCAATAAAGCAGTATAAGCCACCCACATCCTGCTGGGACAGTATGGGTTTGTGTTTCTGAGCTCTTGAACCATTACAGAAAAATATGATGCACACCAGAGTCCTTTTAAATGTCTTATCAGGCAATAAGTGATATTTGGCACAGTGAACTAATTAATTTTTTAAAACACACAACAGTAGCCCCAACTCATCTTGTTTATGCAAGATGAGTACACAGCCCAGTTTTTTTGGTTTTTTTTTTCCCATTACCTTTTGAGAGGCAGCAAGGCAGCCTCAGGCAGGCCTCTGTCTCTTTGGGAACGTCACCAGGGAGCTGTACCACTTCAGACTCCGTCAATAGGAAAGCATTTCAAAACCAACCACACACTTTAATTACTGGCAATTAGAAATTCCTGGGTTTGTGTGTTTACAGCTGAAAAAATGTTAATGTGTGCCAGTTGTGTCAGAAAGTTTGATTAAGCTCTTTAAACTGAATTTGAAAAACTTAAAACACTCCAAAGACTCTGATCAGAGTATCTTGGGGGGCTTTCCAAAGTGACATGTAGAAGTCAGAAGTGCTTTAGTAGTCTCCTCACTGGTCCCAGCGGACCAGAGCTTGCCTTGCAAAGACACACACCCAACATAGTTGGCAGGAGAGATTTCTATCTGGCAGTTTCACAAAGATTAAGCAGCATCTTAATCTTATCTAGGATCACTATCTGAATAGCAAACTGGAGTTACACCTGAGGTTCAATGACTATCCCTGATGCTAGCAGGGTTCATAGGAGCAGCTATGAAAAGAGATAAAGGTGAATAAAACCCATACATTCCACTGTACAGGTTAGCTGCTTTTTCAGCATAGAGCAGAGCTTTGTCAGTAGTTTTCTTAGAAACTTAACAACAAGAAGCACCAGCAATAAGTGTGATGTTAGACCAAGTTCATAGGCAAAATACAAAGAGAACAAAAGGTACTTTATCCTGGCCTAACAGAGATAATATTTCCATAGACATATAAAGCTGATGCTGAATGATTGCTACAGAGATCTCCATGTGTCATAAAATATGAGCAATAAAATAAAGTCAAAGAATTGAAAAGACAAATGACAAGTCTCTGTGCATCATTAATGAATGATGAGGGTAGAAAGGCAGAAGATAACCCTCCATGCATATAATAATGATGTCTTTGACTGGTGGTGCTTCTCTATGCCTGCACGTTTAATAAGATGTGTTAGAATTAAAAATTTAAAAATCAAGTCCATGTGGTCCATAAAATATGAGGAAAGAAGCAACTCTAGCCTAAGTTAAGATCTTAGCATTGTACAGCCTATTAAAGAAGATGTGTTGATTTATGCAAATACTCATAAATGAAGCATGACAGTATTCTAATTCTGATAACAAACCAAGCCATACAGTCAGTAATCTCATGTCTCATCAAAGGAAGAATTTTGATACTTAGCAAAGAGTTGGAAGTCCACAGGAAACCATCTGTTATTGTATCAAGTGACCTTTCTTCAGCTGTTTTATAACCAAAGCCCCAGGTTGACCAGTGGGGTTCTGCATTTTTTGCTGAATAACATGAATGAGTTCCCTGATAACATCAACATTAGTGAGAAGACACTGAGTTCGTGTTTTGGTCGTAACAGTGTCCATTGCAAAGGAACTGGACACACCATTCCTGAGAGCAAGCCTACATTCTCCAGACCTCTCAGTAGGACAAGTACTTCCGAGTGGAGAAATGAAAGTTCTACATGACAACTTTTTTTTTTTCCCCACATCTTTAGGAAGTGTCTTTAAGTTGTGCTCTCTATTACACTGGAATTTAACCTAATGCTATGCAATCCAACATTCCTTTACCTGGAGTCAAAGCTGTATATCAAACTTTTTCCAGCATTATTGACATAACAGGATTAATAACTGTTGAACTCAACAGCCCTAAAGGTCTTTTCTGACACAAATTATTCCATGTTCTGTGATCCATTATGTTCCCAAAGGCATCCTCAGCCAAACATACAGCTGAACTTGATGGCTAAATGGGGCTGACAATTGTTTTGCATTACCAGGCACAAAAAAACCAAACAATCAAACAAAACCAAAAATCTACAAAACCCCCATATCTTCCAGCTCTAACTTCTTATATTAAAGCTGTACTGAACAGCAAAGAGACAGCAGATATTTCCTGCCATGGTCAGAATATGGGAATGGCTCATCTCTCTCAAAGTTCATTTGCTTATGAACTTTTAGACTTAGGTATTTTGCCAAGCCTGCAGCATTGTCTGCTTCCCACAGGTCAGAGCCTCCAAGGAATGCTTGTGTTTGATAAAGAGGAGAGATAACTTTGGAAATGGCACATTTGAATGAAACAGTGACGTTTTTTAGAAGCCTGGGATGTGGCTGGAGGGGCACAAAGAGGAGTGACTGAGTACAGCCACATGATGAGGTGGAGCTGAAGTCCTGGAGAAGAGGCACATCATAAAACATGCAACAGAGGAAGATCATGTAACAGCTTTTAAAAGAAGGACCCACAAGCCATCATGATATCTCCATACCTTGATGCTTTTTTTTCTACAAACACCAATAACAACTTTCTTTGGTCCCCACCAACTTTGTTTGAAGTTAAAAATGAGGAAAATGTGCTTTAATGAACCATTAGTGTCTCTCAATATCTTCCAGGCTGTCTACTCAATTTATGAGGCAAGGGATTTTCTTTTCTCCCTTTTTTTACCCCTTTCTTTTTCCATACTGCCAGCTGTGCAAATGCAACCTGGAATCAGAAGTCTAATACTCAGGGCTCAAATATCATCACCAGTAATAAAAATCAGTAACTGAGATTTACCTGAGAGTGATGCTGTTAGTGTCCCAGACAGCAGAAAAACAGCTCATTTTCCCACAAGTATACTGTCTCTTAATTGCTAGCAATAATAAAAGCTGAATTCTGTTAAGTGAGCAGATATGTCAGACATATGGGGAGCAGGTCTAGGGGGCAAGTGCCATTGTTTTATAGTCATTTCCCTCACTGTAATGGCATTTAAGAAGTGATTTGCAGCATGTAAACTAGAAGACATGCGTGTGGGCATTGTGCAAGAGACAGATGGATTAAGAAAAGGATCTGGCTTCTATACAGTAGAAATATTAAACTTTAAGCAATCAAAGATCTCTAAAATAAGAAATCCTGTCTTGTTTCCCAGCAAAGTGAATAACCAACATTCCAAGGTCTACAAGAGGAAGGATCCACCATTAAAACTTCCAGGAGTAAAGACCAGATATCTGGTGTTTACTGAACTTGAAAAGTTCTTTGTCAAAACCCATAGTTTGTAAAGAACTCATAATTTTAAGATTCTTAGGCAATATTCCTTAGGATCTAGAAATGCCAGTTTGCAACATAATGAGAAGACCATTACTTTTAGTGTTACATTCTATGCAAAAAGACTGTAAATTATTCATTCTCATGATTCACAACTGGCAGAGCAGATGCCTGTAGGTGGGAAACAACTTTTCCACACAACCCTGCCTATTCTCACTTTTATTACAGCAGTGTCCTAACACTGGACAAGGTGACTTGGCCAGCTCAAACTTTTTGTTTGGTGGAAGTGAAAAGCAGAATGAATGCAGTAAAATTTAAATCCAAGGCTTGGTGTCATGGGAGACAAAAAGGCAAACTTCTAATAAAAGGATCTTGGAGAATGGCAAGCAAGAGCTGTACTGAAATCATATTTTTTAATTATTTTTATCCAGTTGAATGACAGAGCTTGTCTCTTCTATGTAGTATAAATGACTGAATAGTTCACATGAGCAATAATACCATGGCAGATTGAGGCAAGCCAAGATTTGATTCTTAGCTCTGCTACCAATTCATGCAGATAAATCATTCAAAGTCTTTGTGCTTTGACTTTACCATCTGAGAAAGGAGATATTCAGCTTAGTTCACAGAAGTGTTGAAATGTTGATCATTTTTATGCACACAGCAATGTGAACTCATTGGGTGAAAGGTGCTTTGGAAGTATTAAATATTCTCCTTGCTAATATGCCTGCTTTCCTCTTTCTACTGTTTATGAGTGCTATTCTTTTGAATGAACTTCAGCCCATTGGAATTTGACAGTATAGAATTTACATTCTTTGCGATGAAAAATGCACTAATTTTCTTCAACCAAATGCGTTCCAACCCAGCATTTAAGCACAGGACTAATCTCTTTATTTCACACTACTATTGAATAAAAGCAAGTGCTCAAGTGTTCTGTCAAATTGAGACCATAAAAGTTTTTGCAAGAATAAGCAGCAATTGGCAGTTGGACTCTGTGATTTGAAAAAAGTTCTCTTCCAAATCTTGGAGAAACTATCAATAGTTTCGTTGTTATCCCACCAAACTCAATGTGGTACCTATAAACACAGGTTAAAAAAAACTCAAACAAATAAGAAAAAAAATATATTAATATCCCATCATAGACTCAGTTCTTCCTCTAGAAATTCAATATTCCCTTGTTCTGGCTTTGGAGGGGAAAGGCAGCACTAATTCAAAGTCTAAGTTTGAGGGAACAGGAATATTCTTCCCTTCACCTTCATCACAGGGACCAGGTTTTCTTCTGCAGTTTTATCAGTTGTGGTGCATTTCCTACATCTACAAGAATCTTATATACCAATGTCTCTGACCATTTCTGCTGTTCCTGTTTTACTCATCTGTAGTAGTTATATTTCTTGTAATCAGGAGAATGATCTGGGACTTAAAGAGGTTTGTGCAGCCTATGAGCTACAACTCCTGAATTCCTCTGGAGTACATGCAGTGTATCCATGCATATTTCATTGATTCTGATCTGAATGTTCACCTTAATAACAAACAACTGCTGTAAATCAGTTCTCATGCTATCTGCAATAAACCAAAATGTAACATAAACTGAGCTCACTTAGACTGGCATTCCTGAGATGGTGCACTAAGTCAGAGACTCATTGTGAGAGGGCTGCAGTTTGTAATCTCCAACGTTACAGATTATTAGGATTTCATCTGACTTCAAAGGCAGAAGATTATCTTCCCTTCTGCAGATGGTATCAGCAAGGTTCCTAGAAAGACCTTGTCAGCTTTATTGTAAAGACAGACCTGATGAACTTCAATGAAACAAATGAAAATGGAAGTTTCTATGCGAAGGAGCTGATGTACCTATGAAACAGCCTGGCACATAGTAAGGCTGAATTAATGACCAACATACTTGTAAATATTTCTTGAAATGGTGAATTCTGAGAGTCAAATCTAGGGCTCTTCTGTCTGGAGCAGAAAACTGGAAGAGCTAATATATAAAATTTTCCATTGGACACGCAATGCAAAACCTAATAAGGCTGAGACACCTGAAGAACCCTCCTTCCCTGAAACTTATGTATTATTAAGGTAAGCAAAAACTAAATTCTGCCAAGATGAAAGGTATTGGAGCTGTTCTTGTAGGAACTTAGTTTAGATTAACTTGCAGTTGGCAGCAGAAAATGCTGAGTGTTACTATGCTCAGAATGGGGTGCTGGAGAAGTAGGATTGCATCTCGGACCAAGAGTGTGCTTCTTAATCTATGAGATCTCGGGATTAAATAAATGATAAATCACATATTTAATTCCCCAAAGAAGGCTAAATGTCCTACCTCCTCCTTGGTTGGGGTTTTAAGGTTACAGATTTCTGCTCTGTGAATTACCCGAGAGAGATTTGTAGACTGCAGGTAGAAGCATCAGAGGAGTGGACAAAAGCTCAGTAAAAGCAGCATCCAGAATGAAACCACTGTTCTGAATAAAACATCATCTCAGGTTACATGTGGACTGACATTCCCAAAGGAAATTCAAAAATTTCCTTAAGCTATTAAGGAGATCAAACAGGAAAAAATAATTAGCTACAACTGTTGAGGCTGTAAGGTTCCAAAAGCTCTCAATGTGAAGAGCTGAAAGCAAGACAACTCAATGCATTTTAAAGTCTATCTCTTCCTGGAATAGGAAGATGACTCCATCACAGATGGTAATGCTAAAAAAATTACAATAAGGTAAACTTAGTAATACTGTACAGGTGCTGCAGCTCCACAGAAGATGCCATGTTTTCAGTAATACCTCTTAATCCATCATTTTACACAGAAGTTCCCCCTGCTTATCTTACTATCATCAGAAAAACATATATTGATCTGCTTAAGATCATAATTCCCAATTCAAATCTTTGTCTATTACATCACAGTACACAGGGGAGGGAGGGAGCCTAGGAAGTACAGGGATAAAACAAAAATAAATATTCATTTAAATTTCAGAGTAAAACCTTAACCACTTTATTCTTTGAAACAGAGAAAAAAAATGCATGATCCAGATTTTGTGCGCAGCAGCATTCATATTTTTAAATATCATCTTGAAATCAGGAAAAAAACCCAGTATAAACTTGTGCAAATGGCCCTAGAATCAGTCCTCCTGACAGGAAAATGTAGACCTGCTGTATGGTCCATCAAGCTGCCTCTGGAAGTAGTTTAGCCATTTATCTGCCCTGTATTAATAATGGTCAAGTATGAAAGAAATTAACGGCTCATAAAAAGCATAGGAAGAGTAATAAAAACGTTGAAAGACAAAAAGTTGGAATTTAATCCCTTTAGAGAAACATTCTCCCTGCCCATTAAAATGCTGCCTTTATTCAGTCATCCCCATTAACAAGGAACTCGGCCTGCTGGAGGACAGGCAGGCGGTGCCACTCCTCTGCCTTTCCAGCTAATGGAAGTTTCCCTTTGAACTCGACACCACCACAGAAGCTCTGTGGGCCTGCAGAATATCCTCAGTTCTGCCCTGTGGGATTCCCATGGAGCCCTTAGATTTTTCTCCTTTTTGGCATCTTTGAGGTTGTGATGCGATCTCCTTGATGAAATGATGACCTGGTATGACTTGTTAAAGAAAAGAAGTTGACCTTGATACCTAATTATGCCAGCAGGGAAGTCAGGAGCCTGAGTCCCTGAACAGCCTTGCTGCAACAGCTCCTGCCCCATCAGCAGTGCCAGGAACAGGCTGATCAGGCCTGGTATAGACCCTGAGCACCCCTCTGCATACTGCAGAGGGAAAATCAGCCACAGCTTTTCCAGTGTGATGCCACAAAACACTGCTCAGCCAGAGAAGAGCCTGAAATTCTATGACACTCACTTTGGTTAAGCATTCTGAAAGCTGAGCCTGCACTGCCCTAAAGATGGTTAGACCAGCAGAAACAGCCCAGTGATACTAAGACTCACATGAATAACTCTGCCAGACAAACAGCCTTAAATAATCCAATATGAGTAACAATTTGCTGTAGCAAATTGACAATAAAAACAAAAGAAAAAAACTTCAAATAAAAATCCCCCATGATTATGCCCACGAATTTCATTTTAACAGTTCACAAATTGTAGTTTCAGCAGTTGGTTGAAGTACTACATGAAAAATTAGTAATATGAAACGAACTTTTTGCAACATCACCAAGAGCAACCACTGAGGAAATTCTTTCCTCCTTTCCAGGAAAGTTATTTTCTATTTATAAGACATATTCCTATTTTTATGTTTATAAATAAGAAATTATTGCTACTGTAAAGATGGTAACTATAGGTGGCTGAATGGTGTTCAATATCTAGCAAAGACATTTTTGAATCATATTTTCCTACCATTAAACCATTTATATAGCTACTAAATAAGACATTTCTAATTTTTTGCCAGCGTGCAGTGACTAATTTATTCAAATGCATTTTTTTCCATTATTCATCTCCCTCTCACGGCAATTTTTTAAAATATCTTGACATGACTTATTGACCAGTTTCCCTTAGCTCTATTAAATTGTACATTTTGTTTTATTTATTAGCTTTTGTATATGTAGCAGATAGTTATTCTTGTTGGGTTTTTTTTTTGTTTGTTTGTTGGTTGGTTTCTGATCGTAAGATCACAGATTGGTCTCCATACACACAGGATGGGGAAACTTGGCAACCTCAGACAATCAACTAATCCCACAGAAAAGACCCACCCTTAGTAAACCAAATGAGACGATAAAATTTAAGATACAACTCACAGTTGTAAAATCAAAGCCACAAATATCTTCTAAATATTTACTCTCAGTAGGCAGAGTAACCAGCAAGACCATGAAATTCATTCACAGAACTCCATGGAAACCACAGCTGTAGTGGGATAGCAGTATAAGTCTCCCAGATATAAACTGTATTTTGTAAAAAAATTAGGTGAATCCAGTTAGACAGAAAGGCCAATTAAAATGAAATAAACTCAATCGTTAAAAGAAAATCGTGCTCCCTGACACAACAGATTTAATCTATAGCAATAATTCTGCTACATATTTGCTTAAGACCAGTTACCTCAGCATAGGTCAGAAAGACATGTATCTGATCTGTGAACCAGGCTGAACTCTTCAAAATTCCATGAACTTCTCCTGCATTGTCCAAGAAAAAACACTGCCTCAGTTTCCCTTTATGTGATATAAGAATTCTGCTTCTGCTTTGACAAAAGTCCTGAGCCATGCACAGCATTTTTACACACCATCTCTACAAATAATAAGTGCATATATAAGCATCACACAGAATTGTGTTCTTTTTTTTCCCTTACCAATAGAGACATTTAAAATACATGAGGATTCCAGAGGAGGAGATGGGGGTCAGAGAGAGGAATCAAATGGCTGCAGGTCTCTTGACTGTACCATTTTTCCAGTCTATAACAACAGGGACCTCTCTGTTTCAAAAAAAAAAAAAAAAAAAATTAAAAAATTCTGTTCTGAATCTGCTGTGATGAAATGGAATTTGCATTCAGCATTCATCATCACTGGTCACAGGGAATCACTGTCTCCATCAAAGATTGTGCACTTTAAATCCTCTGCTAATTCAACTGCTATATATTTGATTTTAATTAAAGTTCTGTCATGAATTATAAAAGACCATATCTTCAAAGTCATTAATTAAGGCCCCTTGGTGTCTGAATACCAACACTCCAATGACAAGTGAGGTGTACAGTGACTAGCAACAAGCAGCTGCCCAGAAGTAGCAGCAAAGCAAGCAGAACTATTATTCTGACATGTTCAGGATTGCACTTGCCCATTGTTACAGCAAAGAGATCTCCCATGAATACAAACAGAACAGCAGTGAGGAATAGCCAGGCTTTGGTGTGGGACTGTTTGTGAGTAAAGTGCCTCTTCACAGGATTTGAGAAATGTGTCACTCAGTGCAGCATTCTTTAGGGTCTGTCTCTGAAATCTGAACAGCAGAAATGCCATAGCTCTGCACTATGGGCTTAGGAGTTGATCATGCAATCACATCCATTTAGCTCTTGCTCTTACCAGGGAGGTAGGGGTGGCTACCTGGCTAGCAAAGGGCTTGCTGCCATCATCTTTACTCACATTTTACACTGCAAAGTGCCTCATGGAGCTCCACAGCCCCATTCAGAACACACGGCACAAGGCAGCAACAGTGTGGACAGCAGGATCTGTTCCTGGTGCTACTGAGGATCATGCTGAGTTTGCCAAGTTTAACCAAATACAGCATCATCAGGACTTCTTCTGAACCACCAGTATGTGGAAGCACCAGTAGGGAACCACCTGTATGTTTGAACACAAATGAATTCTGCACATTGTATCCACAAAGCCCAGTTCATTATCAATTTTTTAAAAATCATTTCTAATTTAGTAGCAAGCTAACAAATTATATCCATGTGTCAGGGGAACCTCACATCCTTAGGACCTAACTTAATAGAAGAGAAAGGATGAGAGAAACAAAATGAAAAATATAATTTCTAGCTTAAATGCTGAAAATCACACCTGGTACCAACGACTGACCCTTTGTACATTGTTCCACTCTCACCCCTCCATGCACACACACACTGATTTCCAACAGTTTAAAGACTCCCTCATGTGGTGGTCAGATACAGTGAATTAGATCACTGAAGCCTCAGGCAGCTGCTGAGCAGACAGAGAGCACATCCAGATAATAAATGATGTAGATGTTTAAAGCTTATGTTCTGTTAGGATCAACCCTTCAACATAGAGGGCTTAGATGAGCTCACTCGTCTGCAATACAAATGAGTCCTTGCTGAAGTTATTAATCCTTTTAAACTCAGTGGGGACTGCTGTGATTAACCATTGTTTCCTAGAGAAGACCTTAATAAAACAGATAAACTGCCAATATCACACCTTCCTCTGGTCCTACAGAGGCACACATCTCTTTCAGCCAGCTGCAGCAGGCACCCACTATTTCTGGTACAGGCACTGAAAGGCAGGTGCTTGGAGCTCAGTGACTCGCCAGTGTCAAACCCCAGAAAGAATGCAGACCTTTAGTGTGTCACCACTGTTATTGGTATGGATGGTCCACCTTCAGGACAGGTACCACTAAGAAAGAGCAGAGAGCAGATGCATGACTCCTACACACCCCAAGCTCAGGGGAGCCTCAGTCTGGCACCACACTCATGGCCTTGCTACTTCTACCACAGTGCCCTGTAAGTCAGACATGTGGTAAAAGGCATCAAAATCCCTTTTTTAGCATAATCCAGGCAGTGTTTTCTTCTGTAAGCTCTTTGCTTTCTTGGTATTTATAAACTTTTCTTCCCCAGACAAGAAGAAGGCTCTGGAATGCTGATCCAGAAGAAATTGCAAAATGGGATATCTGAAAAGAGAATGAGTCACAAGGCAACCTTGGAAAACCAAAAAGTAGCCAAAGGTCTGGCTAAATCAGACCTTGAGATATTTTCATTGGCACCTTTCCTGAAGTTCAGGCAAGTTTTCCATCACCTGAGCTTTGGGTTTTCCAGTTCTTCAGAAGTTCTGATCGAAACACTCTGAGAACACTACAGTAGCTCTGACAATTTTAATGAGTTCTTTTCCACAAATCCTCCTAAAATCAATGCAAGTCTATCTACATTAACAAATTGTTTTGCTTCCTAAACTAGAAGCTATAAACTGATAGCACATGACCTAGAAAACACATAAGAGGTTATATACACATACTGAAGAGTTTACTTGCAGACACACATCCCACTGCATCCAGTTAGAACTAGCTGAGTTGGTAATCAGAAGATCAGCTGTTTCCTTAAGACCTTAATTGTCCTGATGATTATTTATTTCTTCAGCCTAGCAACAGGTTTCAATCTAAAACATGAAACCCCACCAGGAATAAATCCATCATCCTCCTATGGCCTCTGCTCATGACACTCTGCCCAACATACTCTTCTGGAAACATGAGGAAATCATCAGCTTTTGACAAAATTTTGGAATTAGTGACAGTAGGAATTACTACAGTGTGTTTCTGGAGGGATGACTACTCTGTGAACAAATTATCTAGGACACCATCTGAAGTCTAATCTTGAAACTGCTGAGTGCTTCTGAATCATTTCAAAAATCATTTTCTGAAACAGAAAAATCCTTTGATAAAAGCAGCATGTTATTGCATGCTCATGTTTCTCTTATCACAGGCAGATCTACCTAGATATGTGGCGTACAGCTCAAAAGACATCATGATTCCCTTTTTACTGTTATTATTGAAGTATGTCCTCAAAAGAGGTATTTGCCTTCTCAGACTGTGTGATGTCTGCCATACAGTAACTATCAACGTACGAAAGTAGACATTTAAAAAGTAAATTTGGCATCTTACTCACAAAGCAGATGTGTTAAAATATTCAATATGGAGTGGTTCTAATTTGAGACAAACCCAGTAACTATAGAGGAGCCTTTTATGACTCAGGAGAGCTACATCAATGTGGATATCAAATAAATACCTAATAGAGAAATTATACGCAACAGAGAAAATAATTTTTTTCCACAAATACACAAAGACAGTAGTGGGAGATAGAACTCTGTTCATTTTCTGTAGCTAATCCAGAGGTAGCATCTGTTTACATAGACAAAAATATCTTATAAAGGATTAAGGTAAGAGAAAGGAGATCTAGATTATTGCTTCAGCTCTTCCAAAAAGTTGGTAGATATCCTTAGGTTCTCTTCTCAGCAGGGCTTTTTCTTCTTTCCTTGTGTTTTGTATTGCCTCTTTCCTTAATGTTTAACTTTTAGGAAGTCTACCCAGAAGTCACTAATTACTGTCAGAGGTAATTTCTTCAGAGTAGGTAGGGCTAAGGAATGTCTGTGCACCAAACACTAACAGCAGTTAACCCATCAATCTGTCAATGTCAGAATACATCACTTCAGATCCTTCAGAGTCTGTCTTCCTGATTTGGAGCTTATCTAGTTTGAGATAAGAAAACACATCATACCATGTCTTCAAATTCAGCAATAGTGGTAGAGTGACGGGGTAATTTGGGCTGTAACAGACCTCAGGAGTCACTTAGCTCAAACTCTGACTCAAAGCAGAGGCCAGCCAGCAACAGAATGTCCCTACTGCCAGGACTGAGCCCCACTGCATTCCCAGCCTGTAAAAGCAGCAGCTAAGAACAGAATGATGGCACAGAGCTTAAAGACAAATACAAGGAGATAAGAAGCATTTTACCCCATATGTAGTCTCAATACATTAGGACGTCTACTCTAACAAAGTGTCACCAAATTTTTTTTGGCTTTGCCAATCTGAAAGAGGACAGCTCAGCCAGTTTCTCTGGTGTCATGTGGTAATGAAAGAGAATGTTTTCACTGACTGCTCAGAAACTCAATCTATTGGTTCACCCTATACCCATAAATCCAATATTCCATTATGTATTATGTTTCCTAATTGAATGTAACTTGCTTAACTGCTCACACACTGAAGTAGTACCAGCAAAGCAATATACCAGCAAAAATGCAAAGGTGAGAAATAATGCTTCATTGCAGGTCTGCATGGTTTCTGCTGCTTTGCCAATTTCTTTTCCAAGGTGTCTTTAAAAGGTGACCTCAACCTACTCTCACTGCCAGCAAAGATAAGGAACAAAATACAGTGAGATTTTCAAACAGCATGGACCTCATAGTCTATTCAAAAGTTTCCTCATCCATTTCTGATCCAATATTCATTAGGACAGACAGAGAACAGAGCATTCATTAGCTTTCAATGAGGCTTATGAGTACAACTGGAATGGGCCAGGGCACATTTGGCTTTAAACAGCTTCACCACAGTCCCCCTCTAAATGAAAGCTGCAAAGCTGTCATAAATTACATTAAAATTCTTATGAAAATGACGTGGTTCTCATGCCTCAAGATTTACATCAGCCCTTGACCTAACATGGAGCACAGAGATAACTGCAGAATTTGCAACATGATACATAATAGTTTTACTTGCTTAATTAAGGAGACCTAAGAGTAATTTGGCACATGTAGTGAAGGCTTCCTTGGCCTTTGTTCTCTTACAGTGTCACATGGCCAGATACAAATATGAGCTGTCATCACAAAGCAGAAGAGTCATTCCCTACAACCAAGTACAAGGCTCTGGAAAAACTGGATCATATTTTCAGAACTGCTGTTTATTAAGGCAACATTTTAAATGATCATGGATTTTTGCTGATGGGGAAAAGCTAAAAAAGAATGTGTCATTTCAAAGCTGAAACATTAGGGAAAAGTTGTTCACTGTAATTCAAGTCACGTCAGATTTGTTCCTGAAAGGATGAGTGGGGATAAATAAAAAGCCACTTGCTGACAAAGACAGCTCCATTCATGCACAAAGTTCTTGTAACTCCTCTTTCTCTCCTGAGCTTCAAGCGCCATTTCCCATGGCTGATTCCCCCAGCAGCCCTGCATACAGCTGCTGTGTTGGGCTCTCAGTGGGAGTGTATGGGCAGCAAAAGCCCCTGAGCTCCTCAGTCCCCCATTTGAAATCCTTGCCTTTATGTAAGACTATTCACTTCATGGACAATGGGGTGCAGTTAGCAAAATAGCTTGATGTTAGCATAAATCAAACAACTGTCATTATTAGCAATTTGCAATAAATTATCAAATATCATCTGTAAACACCAAACACCTGCAAAACATTTTTATTGACAGCCCTATTTGTTAAGAGGGGTCACATCTGGAAAACTTTCATTTAGCACTCATTGGAAAGCTGCAGCAATCTTTATGGTGATATACAAGTCAGAGGAACTTTCATAGCTGGATTTGTGTTCAGTAGAAACTGTAGACCCTCGTCTGGCCAGAACAGTTTGCAATCATGCAGAATTGCCAACCTCCCACCTTGAAAAATCTTGAACCAAACCCCTAGATTAGGGATATTCAGCTAAAATAATATTCCACTTATAAAAGCACCTAAAAGCCAGCCATATTATGAATGACACAATAAATGGACTTTCCATGACAATGGCCATATTTACACCAAAATTTCAGATTAAGGCAGCTGCACCAGGCAATCAAACCCCCATTACAAGCAAACACTGATTTTTGTACAATTTCCCTGATATCCTTTGTTGAAGTTCATTTCTATTGCTGAATCTGCCTAATCATCTTTTACCCTGTAGGGATAAGGTGATACCCTGTGTCTGTTGGTGGCAAATACTTAAGCTGGTTCTGCACCCAACAAGTCACAATGATCTTACTGAGAGCTCTGCACGTTGTACAGAGAGCAGGGCAGGGAGCGAGGTTCACATGGAGCACGCTGAGCCCTGAGTACAGACCCACACTCTGTGTAGCCTCAGCAGGAGGGGGACAAGAAGCCTTACTCAGCTGCACTGCCCTGTGCAGGCTCTGTCTCAAAACCAATAATCAAAATGTTTGCTGCAAGACACTGTGTGGGAGCATAATCACACGTGACTAAAGCACATAATCATATCTGTGACATAAAAGTAAGCTAAAAATAGTAAAAATGCTAAGCAAGGAAAACAATGTTTAGTAATTTCTTTCTCTTTTTCTTTTTTTTTAAATTTAAAACATATGTGAGACACTTTGTCTTCAAGATTAAGTCAGGTTTTGCTTTTTCCTCTTCTCTGGCATAAATAAATGCTTTCATATATGCAAATGAGGAGAAAATGTGGCCTCTTTCAGCAATAGTAACTATCTGCCTGTTGCTACCTTAAAATCACAGCAATCACATCTGGTAACTGCCCTTTTCTCATGTTTCCACTAGTTTTCAGACTTCCTCTTGTGGTAGCTTGAGACTGCGCATCTGGATGTTTTAAACATACAAAGGAATTGCTAGAGCAAGCAAAAGGGAAAACGGTGCTGAGAGTTGAGATGTGCAGATAAGCAACTGGTGCACTTTGCAGCTAAAGTAACGGAGAGACAGTGGGGAAAAGCTTTTTCCAAACGGGAGAGCACAAGTTTAGGCAGAATGAAGACTCACATTTGCTGTGGCTTCGTTTTTAAAGTACTATTCATCCAAGTCTATCTTTTTAACAAAACTTTAGCAGCACCGTCACCAATCATTAAGTTTCCTGGAGACAGCACTCCCAAAACAGACAAAGAACTAGCAGTGGTAAGTGTTGGTTTCATCTTTGCTTCAGATTTATATTGTTCTTTCATAAGCAGATGTTTCTTTCTTGTTTCAGCTGAGGCTAAGGAATGACTGTAGCATTCTTTCCCTGGAGTCTCTGGAAGTGCTAGCTAGCTAGCAAAGGTATCAGCTTTCAAAAGTTAAAACTGGAGCCAAGTAATGTTTCCTCTCTTAAAAAAATTTAAGCCAGCAAAGAAAGTCAGCTTTTTGGGGAATTTTTTTCTCTAGAGTCTCAAGATACAAAATATTTTCATTAAATCATCGTGACTATATTCAAAAAGTTGCAATGGTAAAAGAGGTAAAATTTTTTAGTTAAATGAAGTAGAAGTGAGGGCAGTGGAGACTCCCTTAATGCATGTATCACAGCTTTCAGAAGTGTGTTTTCCAGATTTTTTACCTTGCATTGCATAAACACAACTTTAAGGGACACTACAGCTGAAAGCTGGCTCGAATTTCAGAAGCCATTGTGACTAGTTTTGACTTTGGAAAACAATCTCACAGAAATTCACAAATGAACTTCTTTTCCCAAAACCCATCAGGAAGAAAAAAGGAGTTTGGATTTCTGTGATAATAGCAAATTATAGCTATAACTCTACAGTATTTCATTCTACCCTTTTTTTAGTCCTGTGGACATTCATAAAAGTGACATTATGGGGAAGTCCATTTAAAGGGAGATTGAGATGGATTATCCTTATTTTAACATGTAAAATATAGACTAAATTATAGACTAAAGTATTTCTCTTCTTCAGCAGTAAATCCATTTTAAGGAGGATTGAGATAAATTATTCTTATTTTAGGATGTAGAGATTTGAAAGTTGGTCACTTTTCTTTAGGAGTTTATGTGCATCTTGGGGAAGCTTGCCAGGTTAAAGAAGGTCTGGGGGAGGGTAGAGAGAGAATTTCCAGTTGGGAGCTGCGTTGGAAAGTTTAGGAAAAACAGACAAACTGACCCAAATAGGGCATTCCTCAGTCGTTAACAAAACAAATTCACCCAAGGTTTCGCCTTAGCAGCACAGTAACCAAGAGCTGGGGGCGGGGGCAGTGCTTTGGGAGAGGAGAGCGGGGTCCCACGTGTCTAAGAGCATTTTAACCACTCTAAGGGAATCTATTTTCTTAGACACAGCCAGGCTTTTATTCAATAACTGCAATCCACATCTCTCCTCATCTCTGTTTCTTTCAAACAACCTATTTATTATGTGTACTCAGAGGAAAATTACAAGCTGGTTTAACACTGCAGTTCTTCTTTGTCTTTCTTGGGGTATTCTTGGGCAATGCTAACTGGCTGCCTTTCCTCACACCCTCCATCAGAACAGCCCCAACACTCAACATCAGAACACAAATTGCTATGTTGCAGCTGGACCCTGTTTCATTAATGGGCAGGATCAAAATTCCAGATCACCACAGCGCCCTGCTGACTCTGGGGAAACTGCATTTCACAGCCTAGGCCAAGATGTGGTTTGCATAGACATTACATTTTCTTCAAGGTTCTCTCCTCATAGAAACAGCTGATCATGGTCATTTCTCATCTTCAGTAAAATCTCCATTTTAGGAAAAACTGAAAGGGATTAGCTTTCTATTTAGAATCCTAGCAAGTAAAATTCTTTATCACTCCTCAGTTTATATTTTTGATTGTATAGCTTGCTCCCAAACCTAAAATGGCAAGAGCAGCAGCCTGGTTAAACGTCAGTCCTGATGTACAGTCTGCATTACACCATGGTACATCATTGGGGGATGCCAGCAGAAGCATAAGAAAATTCATCAAACTACATGAAATGAAAATTAGTATAAGAACCAAACTGGCTTGTTTATGTTCTTAATGCCTTTTACATAATTTCCAGGCCCCATTAACTATGTGTGGAGAGCAGCTCAGTGGAAGCAAAGATGAAATCACTCTGTGTCCTTTATTTGCTAATGCCACTGGAGAAATACCACATTAGAAGTTACAAAAATCACAAAAACTAGCCATAGTCCATGCTTAAGCAAGATGGATGGAGAACCTTCTGAAGGAAATGGTGTAACATCTTGATTAAATCCTTTTCTGAGTAATCCCTGAACCATTTCCTATGCTGGGAAGATGAGGTTAGCCTGGACTTTGTGAGGAAGGTGGTGAAAGCTAGGCTTGACCAACTGCAGTTATCAAATATCCTCTGCTTTATTTTGCTGGTGTTGTGGATTTATGCCCAGTCTCCTGGGTGAACTTCAGCAATTAATTAGACACATGAAACAAAGTTTCTCTTGGGAATACTTGCTGGCACAAGAATCTAAATGTGCAGTCATTTTGTCAGGCTTCTTGTAATCCTCAGTTTGAAATAGAACTCCCTGATATTCCTCATCTATTTTTGGCAAATATACCTTTATCTTATTCAGGTGTTTTCCTCCCTTGGACTCATAGCTAATATCTGGGATACAATACCTGATGGGTGTTTCTTCCTCAGCTGCAGACTGTTTTTACTGGACAGATCAGTAACTTGGAACCCTCCTGTCTCACAGCACCATTGGCAAGGGCATCTCCCAGCAGTGTGCAGTGCCAAGAATCCATCTGGGTGCAGTTTGGAAATACCTGCCATTTCACATGGTTGTAGCTTTTCTTTCACAGAGGGGCATAGAACACTGTAAACCCATCCTTAAGAGAAGGGAAGGAGAGTTTTGTAGATATTATTTTAGGAGATGAAAATAATGTGATTTGTGCCATCTTTTGGACCCCGTATGACCACTCTTCTTAATGAGAAAGAACTTTGTGAACAGCCACCATGGCTGTATCAGAAACATCAGTCAGGCCATAATGTGCTGGAGCATTCAATGGAGTTTTAAGTATGCAAATATTGATTGGCTGCAGTGTCCAAGCAACAGAGATGTTACCAAATACTTTCTTCCTCAGGTCTTTGCAATGTTTGACTCAAAAGCAAACACATCCAACATTCAAAAACTCTGTCTGGTTTGAATAAAGTGTGGGTTTTTTCTTTGCAATCAATGTGGTCTCATTTGTGGGTTTGCTTTGATTTCTTGAGAAGTTTCTCAATAATGCAGATTATTCCAAAAAATCACTGCACAAAATCCAAAACTGTAAGCAGATTTATACACCATAAAGAAATGAAGAAAAAAGACAAGCCCATTTTTACTTTGTAGTTCTACATTAAAGCTCTATGCTCCAATAACTAAAAGCAATTCATTAAGTAAAGGTCATAGATAATAATGAAAATGATTGTTTAATTAGCAACATCATGTGATTAAGGATGCTTTGTGTCAATTAACAAGATTCTGCTGGTCCCTCACTTAATTATAATTGTAATTTTGAAAAGAAAACTTGCAAATTACAGGTGGAAAACTAACATGGAATTATATTATTTATTTATATATTTATAATGATTAACTACTTATTTTATGAATTTTAAAGTCTTTGTTCTTTGCTTTTTGTCCCAAGCAATACCTGAATAAATACTATGGATGCCCAAAAGACAGTTGCAATTTATTTGTCCTGAAAGATACTCTGAAGAAAATGCAGAAATTTTTTGGACTGCCTGAAACAGGAGATCTGGATCAAAATACTATTGAGACAATGAAGAAACCCCGCTGTGGTAACCCTGATGTAGCCAATTACAACTTCTTTGCAAGAAAGCCAAAATGGGAAAAGAATCATATAACATACAGGTACAGAATGGTTATGGTGGGTTCTGTTCACATATACCCATAGCCCTCCCAAGAACTAAACAAGACACTTAGAAATGCAGTGGCTGTTTAGAGGGCGAGACAAGATTCCTTGAATTAGAACTCCCTGGTGTTTGGATTACTACCAAATGCTTTAACAAATACCTCTGTCATTTCAAACTGCAATATATCAGGAAGAATCATCTCCACATCAACTTCCCGGTTCTGGTTGAAACTAAAGAGAGTTTGGGTTTACTCTTTGCTCTGCAGCAAGCACCCTAAGGGAACTGTAGCAGGAGTATCTCACCTACCCATCTGCTGCAGGAGGACCAAGTACTTATTGATTGCAGAGGCCAAACTCCTCTTCATTCTGCGGTCCTAAAAAGGAGATGATGAAAAAAATTTTAAAATCAAACAATTGTATTTCAGATACATAAAAACATGAGTTGCAACAAGCCTATTGCAATAAGTTTGGCTTGTTCTAATTTCATCTTCTTCTGAAGAGTTAGGACCAATACAGCTCTCATTGTGGTAAAAAACTCATTACCTTAGGTGGTTCATGAACAAATATTTACCACCAATGAGAAAAAACAGCAAATTTGTCTTAGCTGCTTGACTTAGTCTGCTGTTCCCTCACAAGTTTGTACTCAAAGAGTTCCTTGGGTTGCAACTAACCTAATAAAGACTGAAAAAACTTCTTGCAGCTCTTGCAGCTCCTACTTGCTGATGTACTTCCTCTGGATCTTCCTCATCCTCCTTAGGCACAAATTAGTTTCCCTCACTATGCACAGCCCCAGCAGCAAATAATCAGAAACTTTTCTTTAAATGGATTATAGCAGGCTATAAGGCACGAAGAAGTCCAACTAAAATATTTGAAAAGGAAGAAAGCAACACAAAAGTTTGTCCCTTTCTCAAGTCAGGCTTACAGCTTTATGTTACATGTTTTTTCCTGTTTCCCCATGTATCTTATTGCCAATGTATCCCACACACAGGTAAAGAATTACCATTCACAGGGATTAAACAATCTACAGATAGCAAGGGCTGCTTTTCTGTTCTTATTAAAGAGCACAACAATCCACACTTGAAACTTTCAGAATGTTAGTGAGCTACTTTTCTGGTCTCAGTGCTGATGCAAAACCCAGAATGTTTTGTACAAGGCTCACTGCTGTCCAGGCTTTACAGTCTCTGGATTTATAATTTTCTTCTGGCTGCTGAGTCAATTCCAAAAGAAAATAAATAGAAAGTGCCACATATAAACACTTTTCTGAACCAAAGGGAGGTGTTTAGATCTCAGGTGCAGCAGTGTTATCTCTCAGCTGATATCACTGCTGAGCCTACTCAGCATGTTGAGCAGTAAAGAACTAATACAGGGAGGATGTTTGTGTGTTACTTAACTGTTGTTTTTACCCCTAAGGATTATAGGCTATACCCCGGATTTGGATCCTGAGACAGTAGATGATGCCTTTGCTCGAGCCTTTCAAGTCTGGAGTGATGTCACACCACTGAGATTTAACCGAATAAATGATGGAGAAGCAGACATTATGATTAATTTTGGCCGATGGGGTACAGTATTCTATTTTTTCTTATGTTTTTGGGTTTGTTCCTTTCATTAATCCTCAGTTTGGAATGATCCACCCTCAATAAGCAGCATCCATGAGCCTTTCTGGCAAACCTTGTCCTAGTTCACGCTTGGCTCATACAAGCTAAGATCTGATTTCACTAAGACTTTTTCTTGTAATGAGAGAGAGAGAGAGGTATTTATACAATATCCTTACACTATATTTATCTTTCCAAAAGAGAATTGCTAGGGGCAACATTTTATTTTTAAATTTACAAATCAGAAATAGAACTGAGGCATATTGGTACAGATCTTCAGATGGTGTGAGCTGCCTTCCTGCCACAAAAGAGAATGGAATGCCATCATACCATTTATTTATAGTTCTATATACAGTTTTACAGTGATAGTGGTGAGGGTTCTAACATATTAGAGCTTAAAAATGGATTTGTGACTTCCATTTTTTACTCCATAGTTGGTTTCCATTCTTTCAGCATGGCAAAATGCAAGCTTTCAATGCATTCTTTAGTCTTGAAGAATTTAAAAGTAAGGATCATAAGCTGAACTATGGTTTGAGTACAGTTGATGATGGGTGACTAGATTAATTTTCATTGTGCACACCTTCTCAATTAATTTTGGTTTCCTCTGAATGAATGTTTATGGCTTTTCAGTGTAAACATGGGGCATATAACTTCTTCCGGACAGTCACAGAATTTTTGATACTAATGAAGATACTTGTGCAGCCAATTACTTGGGAGGTAGACTTTGGAAGTTAAATTAACAGTTCAAAAAATAACTGAACTCTTTGTAAAAGCCTTCATTTCAAGCTGGTTTTCCTTGCTTCAACTACTGATGAGTTGACCTCCAAAGCTGCAGAGATTCTGTACACTCAGGACTTCAGATCCTCATCCAGACTGGCTTGGTTCGCAAAAAAAAAAAAAAAAAAAAAAAAAAAAAAAAAAAAAAAAAAAAAAAAAAAAA
>VZUI01083499.1:0-15820 GCA_013401135.1 Cettia cetti
GGGACGGGCGCTTTGTGTGCGGCCGGAGGAGCGCCCCGCTCGGGGCCCGGCGGCGGGGCCCTCACCCTGTTCCCGGCATGGCCCGGGGCGGGGTCCCGGCGCGGCTCGGGCGGCCGCCCGCACCGGGCAGCCTCGGGGCGGCGGCAGAGCTGCTGGTCCCCCGAAAACCGCCCGGCTGCTCCGACGAGCAAAGCGTTTTCAGCTGCCGGACCTAATTAGAAGCAGCTACTATATAGCTTTGTCTCTAAAAGTACCGCAGAACGTTGGCTAACACTGTATCGTATTTGTTTTAAATACGAAGAATTGGCAGCAACGAGACGGGCAGTATCTGTCTCGCGTTAGGTCTTTCCTTAAAGCTCCGCTCTTCCCTCCGAAGGCTCTTTGGCTGTGCCGAGGACGGCAAAGAAGGGGCTCCCGGGGGAGCGCCGGAGCGAAGCACGGCGATGTCTGCTCGCAGTGGTGGGCTGTTGTGTCTCCTCTGTCAGGTTTCCTGCTATTGCCGCTCTTGCTGGAGCTAACACTGAACGTGGGAATGCTTAGGCATAAAAAAGAACCAAGGAGGGTTTAACTTCCTCCCTTTAAATGCCGCCTGCCTCCATTTATTTGTTTTTAAAGACTGTGAAGCAGAGACTTTTATGCTAGGGAAAAAAAAAATTACAGAAAGCTAAACGTTGCAGCTTGAAGTCTGGTCTGGGAACTCCGAGTCTGGACCTAGCATTGTAGTTGTTTAATCAGTCTTTGTAGCGCAGGGCTGTTAGTCTCTACAGCAGCAAAGATGTGCTCCACACCGAGACAAGTGGCTGCCCGAGGAGCCGGGGCAGCCGTGGCGCTACGGGCGGACTGGCTGGGTGGGGCGGGGGCTGGGAGTGCCAGCCGAGCTCCTGAAGCCACCTGAAATAAGTTGTGTCTGATTATGCAAAATGAGGATGTAATAGCATCACGTGTACTACGTGGAGAAGCCTGATTTAATGGTATTTAGGGTTTAGTGTTTTGCATAGTAGTTTGTACTTTACTAGAATTTGCATGATGAAAATTCAGACAAAATAGGCTGAAGTACTGATGGCACTGCTGTAGGAGGCCTGAAAGCTAAAACGGTTGTAACACCGGCAGTAAGGAGTAAGTAAAATTGCGATTTATATTGGTGTGTGTAGTTCATGCCTACATGTACTTCATGTGAGATGTGGGTGTCACTAGAGTGTGGATGAGCGCTGACTGTAAGCACTCAAATACGTGTATTGCTTTAGAAAGCAGAATTTTAGCTTTCTTATATCAGTGCATTTTTCTAGCCTCTTAATTGTATATTTTTTTGTTCAGCTTGTAAATGATAGTTGAAGGTTTTATACTCTGTCTTGGATTCAGTTTTGTATGAAAGTGTTTGCCTTTGTTGTGCATTTAACAAACATATTCAAAAGGATGGATTTTGACCTCAGACTTCCTTTTAATGATAGGCATTTAACTCATGGTATTGTGAAACTAGCTGAAATTTATTTTGACCTACTATATTTCTTTTCTTGTAAGCCACTAATTCTTATTCATTAGCTGGAAGAAATAATGCCAGAATTTTAAGCTAAAAGTTTTACTGCAGTACTTTTATTTTAGCAAAATTTATTGTATTTTTTACTTGATATCTGGAGATGACCTGCAACTCTACACTGAGGTAACTTCATGCATAAAATGGTCTGTTTGTACTATATAACTAGACTTTGATGATGCATGTTTTTCCATTACAGGATACCTTAAATTTTTTTTCTAAATTTAATCATAGTTTAAAAAATCAACTGTGTTTATTAATCAAACTGTTTTCTTAATTGGAAGAATATTCAGTGCTTCACTACTGTAAAAAGTATTAAACTTTACTTTTTGAAGATCTGGCACAAATCAGATTCATAAACAATTATCTTAAATCTAGGTTAAAATCACAAGGGAAAACAGTATCGTGGGTCTTCAAAGAAAGGGCTCTGAAGAAGATAAAAATAAACTCTTAGACATGTTTGTGTTCTGGTGTGGCAATCCCTTCATCATTCCCTGTTAGCGTTAGTGGAGCTTCAGGAGGCAGCCCGAGCTGCTCTGTGTTTGCTGGTGGCAGCAGGGGCATGAGACCTCGCCATGTTCAGCCCCCAGCTGCAGAGAACTCTTCTGCTCAGGTTCTCTGGACACCTCACTGGTCCTAAAGCTCTCCTTCATTAGTGCTTTCACCTCATGTAGTGCATTTTTTCAGGGTTAAAACTGCTATCTGTATCATAGTTTTACAAAACATTTACACTTATGTATTGTATGCTTTGCTAATTCATTGAAGCAAATTTGATGGTTCTGTATCAGGCTTTTTTTAATATCTCCTTAACTCTGCCTTCTTAAGTTCTATCTCTTCATGCTGTTTTTTTATATTTTATGCTGATTCACTGTTCTGAGGTATTTTTTAAATTGTTCTGAAGTTTAATACTGTATGCCACTTTGGATAAAATTAAAAACTGAAAATGGATGGATATAGAGACAAATAAGGAGCCAGAAGAAAAATTAGGGGATAAGGAAAGTAACTTGTGTCTGGTATTTGTGGTAGTTATTAAATATAGCAGTTCTGTTATTGATATGATACATATGCTAATTAAATAGCTACATCAGGGACAGGACAGGCTACATCAGGGATAGGACAAAGGAAATATTTTCTTTGATTAGCCAGTATTTAGTTTTTTTAAATTTGGTAGCTGTTTGTTTTTCAAGCAAGTTTTGGTTTTTTTTTTAATAAGTACACCACCATTCTCTGAAGTGAGTGTGCATTGTACAGAATGTGTATGTCTTGATTAGACTAAAGCACTTGGTGCTTTTCAGTGTGTCTCAGCCAAAAACATGCTTCTTGTTGTGTTTCTTTTGATAGCATTGTATAAAATAAATTAACAGTAACAAAATAAATGTCGAATCATATAAACCATCCTGTCATTAGAACTGTTTAATTCCGTAACATTTTCTGTGCAGTGGGAGATATGCTCCCCTTTTCTGCTTTCTTATTACAATAGAAAATTTTGATTATGCATTGAAACATACAGTTTTATTCTCATCGCTGTGTGTGTCTCTGTGGTCACTCTGCAGCATGTTCCTTATGGTGTGACCGCACAGGACCTGAGATACTTGGGTGAGCTGCTTTCTGTAATATTCTCTTGAGAGTTAGACTGGAGTAGGGAGAACTGGCAAGTCTTGTCTAATTCAGTTGGAATATATTTTCTGAGAACTTGGTTGTTGGGTGCCAAATTTTCCTATCTGTAATATAAAACTTCTTTGTGGTAACATTGGTAAAGCAGTAATCATCTGAAGAAAGGTGGCACATAATCTCAAAGTAGCATTGCTGCACTTCATTAGTAATTGAAAATTGCTGCTGTTTATTTAGATACAGATACTTTCCAGAATGAACTTTTTGGAATTTGTCATGCTTTTTTCAAATACTGCACACTTATGTTCACCTTATAAACAGTAGGAGGGTTTATACATTGAAGTTGTGGTTAGACTTGCATTTTTGCTTTATAAAGTGCCCTGAGTTCTATCAAACTGTGCTGCAATATCCAAGGCAAGAATAGATAGATGGGACTAAAATTGGGGTGGGGTTTAGTAACTTTAAATATTTGGAAATAAAAATGATAGATTACGATATGTTTAAGAATATTCTCAGCATGAGCATCTGTTCAGTGTGTATGTTTCTGTACATCTGGAGTTCTTTTTGTGGTGGGCGTAAAGTGTACAAATAGCATTAACGTAAAATATTTGAGAAATACATCTGGTTATTGTCATCTGGGGTTATTTTGCTGTTAAATTGAATATGTAGTGCATTTGCTTTGATGCTAAAGGCTTACTAGGCTTTGGAGACTGGAGTGTAGCTGATAATGAAGTTGTTGGTGTAATGAGAGGAGACAGTGTGATTTGCACTCTGAGGTGGCTTTTTTGGAAATTAATTAAAGAGTTTGTGCTGTCTCTTTAAAAAAAAAACAAAACAGGAAGGATGTTTTTTGACTTTGGATGCATGTTCTGTTGTTCCAACCCCTGTGAACCCCTTAATAGCAGTTGGCAGAAAAAGAGTTTGAATACCATGTCAGAACATTTTCAGTCTGTAGAACCAGTCTAGCCATCTGTTTCTCACCTCTTGATAAATATTTAAAACAGAAATTTTGCTGAGGGCTTTTTGTGCTGAGATTTCTTGATTAAAAAGAAATGGCTATAGAAGATTTAATGATACTATTGTTGTGAGCTCCTTGGGGCCAGAAGCACACCATCTTTTATAATTAAGAAACCACTGGCACTGTAGAGTAGTATTTTAGAAATTAGTTATGTTGGACCAAAGAAACATCAAAGAATATTTGGTGATGTGCTCTTTTTAATCTTTCCTCAAACAAAATTAATTCTGTGCCTAAACCCAAGTTTTATTTTTAAAAATATTAAATACCTCAGTTGCATTAGTAATTTTTCAAAAGCTGTTAAAATTTCTTATGCTTTCAGTCCCACTTTCAGACATTGTTTCCTTCTTGCTTTAACTTACTAGTCTTTTTTTGTAGAAGACAAATAATGTAGTGATGTTGTCTAATCTTAAAAGTTGTCAAGTGTAATTATATATGGAAAACATCCACAGAATGTAAATATGAAAGAGTTAGCTTAAAAAAGTAGCTAACTATTATGTAGCGTACTTCTGTTGCAGTAATTTATTTTATTTTTGTTCGCTAGATTTGAAAATTTATCTTTTAGCTAAATAAAAGGGTTTTTTCCAAGGAAAAAAAGGTTTTTTTCTCTTGAAAATGAGAACTTTCTTGACTGTTGATGTGAATGTGGTTATGTAGTTACTAGCATTGTTAATACAAATAAAAAAACCCCACTGTAAATAATTCTAAATATCAAGCCGTATCCCATATGGAAGTTCTTATGTGCTTTTGAATCTTAGTATTTTGTAAACTTATTTTCCAGTGCTGACATATACTCTGTTAAGGACAATACTCTGTTTCACAGGGGGATGTTTGAGAGACCGAACATGGACTCTTCTTTTTTTTTTTTTGTCCTCAGATTTCACCGTCACTTAACCCAAAGATTGCAAACAGTACCCTGTATAGATTCTTACTTCAATCAGTACTCTTGCTGTTGTGTGCAAATGTACTCTGCAAATGTGTGCAAGGAACGTGTCTTGTGGCTGAAGTATAAGATTACAGTGTTTTCCAGATGCCTGGGCTGGTTGCACGTTTCCCCTGTCTTGGGTGACATGCTGGATAAAATACCTAATTGCTGTGAGGTTCCAGTCTTTCACAAGCAGCATTGTGTGGCTTACTTCATCCTTGTGAAGACCTCTGAGATTTCCAACTAGAAAGTTATGTAAGGATCAAATACTTGGTTATTGAAAGTGTAGTTACTTTAGGCTTTGGTGTGAAAACAATCGTACTGAGTTTTAGTTGGAAATGTTTGTCCGTATTTTTCCAGCAATTGTCTGGTTCATAAACACCTGACCTTTTCACTGGTTTTTCCGGGAAGGGGTGTGTCAGTGTCATGAGGCTTTATCAGTTTGGGTTTGATGTTGAACATGATTTAATTTAAGAATGGTTACGTGTGTCTTTGGGTATCTGTTTAGAAAGTGGGTTTTTTTGAGTTTTGAAAACTTTATCATCTGATAGCTATTAAAAAGGCATCTGTTTTTATTTATGGCCCCACTTGTTTACTTACTTGGAAGTGTATATGCTTTTCAATGAAGTTTGTACAAACATACATGTGACTTTACTAATCTGGAAATCCTGAACACTGGAAAAGTATTGCTGTCTTGTAAAAAATGTATGCAGTAGTACTGCATACATTTCATTGTTCATAGTACTGAGAGTTGTCTGTATCAAGATTCTAAATGCTGCAGCTGTCATTTGATTTCCTGAGTGAGAATGTTAAAAAGGTTGTTGGAAATTGCAGGATCTTTTATCTCAGCAAGCTGAGGATTTCTTTAAACTGTGTATCTGTCAAAATAATGATTCTCTGGAATGGCAAAACCCTCAGAATTTGGGTTGGAGAAAAGCATGGGAAAAGTCTATTGGCAGTGTGCTCATGAGCTGAGGGTTGCCCAAGTGGGTATGATTTGTGCTTTCAGCTGTTTGCAGGTAAATACTGGAAGATAGGTTTGTTGTTATCGCTTGTGTAGAGCAGTCACTGATGCTGTAGTCCTACTGAAATAAGTCTAATATCTAGAAGTTAATTAGTGTTGTATTTAAATTAGTTCTTGGATTGATTGATCTGGGTGAAATCCTCATTTGTTAATATAGCATCTTTAAATATTTCAGTCCTTACATTTGCAGAGCACTTTAACAGAGGGTGTTTTATTTTTTTTTTGTGAAGGGGAAGTTATTTAACACAATGTAGATTAAGTTTTCGTTGTTCCTGTAACACATGTGCATACTTTTTAAAGAACTTGAATTCTTTTTGGTAGAGGAAAGAATTCCCTGAAGTCCAGATATGTTCAGCTTTTTCCTTGTAGTGGTGAACAAACTGTTCAGTGAAAGCTGAAATTCCAGTCAGATTGTTTCATTTTGCCCCTAGTGAGTTTACGTACCCCATTCCCAGTGCTCTCTTGGCAGAAGGTTTAGAGGTTTGTCTTCAGATGTGTCAGTGCTTCAGCTGGATGGGAAAAGAAGGGGAAAAAAAAAAAGTATTATACTAATAAAAGCCTTCTGGTTTTCATTAAAATGCAGACCCTCTACACTGACTTTGTTTATGGATTTATCTGCAATAAATTTCTGCATTGCTGGGGTTCTTTTCAGCTATAAGTTCTAGTCTAAGAGGAAAGTGGCAGGAGTATTACATTTCCTGCTAGGTGACTAGAACAGGCAAGGGTTTAATTTTAGGTGTACTAAATTTTCTGAAAATTTCTACTTCATGGAAATTTGAAATGGTTACATGTAAGATTCATAAATACCTTTTCTTTGATTTTCTTTCTTTAGTCAGAACTCTGTGGTTCTGCTATGTTGTGTACAATGAACAGGGCATTAGACTGATGAAACTGCTTTCTGGCATCATGCTTTGTACATTTTCTTATAGTTTTATTACTGTTTACATATTTTGAAGCAGAAATGTAGTCTTACTGTGAGCTAAAAAGCTAATATTGCAGGACCTGAATTTTTCTTGGGCTTTAACATGGAATTCCTGTGTCATCTTGGGCAAATAAACTAATTTTTTTTGTTCCTGTTAGGTGGGTTGTAAAATTGGAATACACTTCGTTTGTTTTAATCAAATTAATATCATAGCAATATTTATAGAATACTTTAACATTCTCTAATGTGTAAGGGCACGGTAATATGGTGCTTTAAAATGCTGAAAATAACTCTTGCACTTTTATCCTGGTTTCGGAGAGGATAGAGTTAATTTACTATGTAGTGGCTGGTACAGTTGCTGTGATTTGGATACTCACAAATGTTTGTTCCAGAGGCAAGTGCCCTGCAAATGGCTTTTTCTTGGCTGGTACACAAGAAATAGTACAACATGCTTTTTGGTAGTTCCATATTAAGTAAAAGATACGTTTTCAGCATTGTGCAATGAAATGACGTCCCCGTAGTTTTGAGTTTGAAAGAACTAAAGAACTTCAGAAATACAATTGCACTGGAGCGTTGAGAGGCAGCCTTAACTTTTGGCAGACTTGAGGTAACCAAATGTGAGTGCAGGTGATGAAGATGGGTGTGCCTTTTGGATCACCATCTGCGTTGTAAATCCTTTGTAAAGAGCATTTGATTGCTGGATTCTTACTCATGATGGATGCCCAATTGGAGTGGGTGTGAAAACATCCCTTTGTGTATTCCGGTTGGTAGAGTAGTTGGAGGGTGTCTTCTTTGATTGTGAGTATGCTTCTTGTGCACTGTCTTTACTCCATATGCCTCATTTCTTTCAGAGGAGTTCAATAATGTTTTACTTTTCTAATATCTTCAAATAAGCATTTGGTCTAGGTGGCCTGGGGTTTACTTGTGGCAGTGAGTGGGAAAATAATTGATGTGTGTGAACCCCAGACAACTCCTGTGCTCCAGTGCAGTTGGCTGTCTCTCCAGCAGGGAAATACTCTGGAAGAGGAAATTGTAATATTTATAATATCCAACACTTTTTAATCCTTACAATAAATGGATAAAGTGTTCCTCTTTCAGCTATCTGTTATGGCATCTAATTGCCCTGCAATTTTCCCCCATATTTGTATGATGTGAGTCACAATTAGAGGAATGTTTAGGGTGTCTGACATTTGTAACCAATTGTGGGAGCATATTTTGTGTTTGTATTCATGTAGGACCTAGTACCGTTAGTCACATGGTGTCCTTGTGTTGTGCTGCATTCTACACAAACTCAGTATAAAGAGCATCCCCAATCCAGTGAACTTTGAGTTCCAGCAGGGGCTGGCTCCTGTAGTGGGGGTGCCAAATGAGAGTTTTGCAAGCTCCAATATTATTCAGCACAGTGGTCAGTGATCTCAACGGCAGCCTGTTAACTTTCTTTTGGTAAGCCTTGCAAGCAAAGGGTAGCAGTGGGGCAGACCTTTGTCATGCTTGCAGGGGATGAGCACCCAAACAACCTAAGAGAATGCAGGAAATGCTTGTTAAAAAGTACAAGGGAGTGTTGGTGTCTCAAGCGAAGCAAACAGTAATCCTTTGGTATGATGAAGTAATAAGCTGGAATCAGCCAGCAGTGCCCTTGAAAGCAAGGTTAAGAAGCTAATGTTTGATGTGATAGAGAAGGAGGAGATAATGCTGGGTGAAAAACTTGTGGGTGAAAGGATAAGCTCTCAATACCAGAGAACAGGATGTGGTGTGGTTAGAGAATGCCTAAAGATTGCAGATATTGGAATTGTTAGAAGGAGACTGATTTAAAAAAAAAAAAAAAAGGAGAAATTGTTAACAAGTTTTAGGGTGGACATAGATTTGAGATTCAGGAAAGAAGTCAAATCATCAGGTGAAAGAAGGGCTAAAGTTTGAGACTTTAGTGTAAAAGAGACAAACTTGTAAAGCGCAGTAGCTGCAAAGATATGATGTGCATTATATGCTTTTAAATGAAATGTTTTATGTTAATTTTTCCCTAAAAACATTCAAAATTGGGATTTGTAAATGGAAAGCTGTTTGAAGGTCCACTGGGGACAACTGATGAAAACAAATTTGTTCTGGAGAGTCAAATATGGGTTCCCTCATGCCCCTAATATCTAATTTATTTTGATCTTAATAGTGCAGGTACTCATTTACATATTTAATTTTACCAATACTTGTTCATTTTATGAGCAAAGATCTCACAGGATGAGTGAAACTCATTAATGTGCTTGAGACTAAGTACTGTATTACTAGGGAATTTTCAAAGCTGTTTTTTGTTTTTGAGAAAGGGAATATTTGCAAACTAGCTCTACCTGTAGCTTGTAGTTGATGCACAGCATTATTTAAATCAGCAACAATTACTGATGTTATTTTCTTTAATTTAATGGATCTTTTTTCAGCCTTAAGAGTTTTGACTGCTGTGAACTGTGAGTTGGAAGAACAAGGATTTATGGTGAAAACTTTGGATTTATGGTGAAAATTTGGATTTATGGTGAAAATTTTATTTTCTGAGTGTTTATAATTTTTTAAATTAAAACCTTTATCTCAGTAACTGGTTTTTATTATCTGGGAAATTGGCTTAACAGTAGATGATGTTATTCAAGATCTGTGCAGTATGGTCAAGGTGTTACAGATTTGTTTGGAGGAGATCAAGAAAAGGATAAAGTTGTCTTGAAAGGTTCTCCAGCATGTTGTAATAAAATGGTAAAAACCAGACTGGAATATCTGGTTAGGTTTCATGTCTAAGAAAATGGCATATTTAAAGAGGAAAAATTAATTTCTTGAAAATAAATAGTAACTTATCAGGAAAATCCAAATGTTTGGGATTTTTCTACGTTGTAGTAATGTGAGGGGAATGTAGACTGTACAGTTCTATGAAACTTAAATAGAAATGTCACCATGTGAGGCAGGCTGAGCAGTTTTGTCAAGTATCCTGGCTCTGCATGGTACTCAAATATTTACTCCTGCAGCAAGAGGTGTGGTGGTCTGATTAAGTGTTTAGGTTGAGACTGAGGAAACAGGGGTTGTGGGTTATTTGTTTTAGTTTATCTTGATTGCTTCTTTGTTTTGTAAAAACTGTGAGGTCTTTTGTGTTACTTCTGAAGTTTTGCAATCACATCAACTTGATCTTTTAACTTATCTCCCCAAGTTTGAAACCCTGTTAATATTAAGACCTCTCTAATAACAAGGGTAACTTTTTTCTGAAATGGCTTTTTAAGAAACATCTTCACTTTGGTATTGGTGCTAGGGAGAATAATTACCACCTTTCCAGGAACAGCATGTCGGTTCCTCTTGTGCTAGCCTAGCACTGGAGAGATCCGAGTGGGTTTCCCCAAGTCCAGCTTTATGTTCTGCATTCCTGAGAGAGAAGCAGTGAGTGCAACAAGAAGGTTTTACTGGAAGAAACATCCTCTTAGTGGATTGGAATTGGAGTTCTGTAAAACCAGGGATTGGCTCTGTGTATTAAAACTGCAGTAGGTGCAAACAAACCTGGTGTTCGGCAGAGCGTGCTACCTCCTCTGCTTGAACATCTTAGCACCCAGTGACTTTCAATTATTTTGGTTCTGCAAGGTTGTCATTTAGTTCCACTGAAATTTTAATAGTTGAACTGAAATAATTTTCTTAAAAGAGTTAAAATAGTCTTAAAGATGAGATGCCAGTGGTATTTAAGCTTAGTGATTCTTAGATAAAATGTTTTTCCATGTACTGTCTGCGTTATATTTCAATGCTGTAATTGTGGGCTGTGTAATGAGTACATTTTGACATCATTTGTATAAAATCCCTTGCAATTTTTGAGAAAACTTGTAATTTTCTTGAGGTGGTTGTGCTGAATGGTCAGGATTCATGCTTTTTACAATAATGAGGTCCTGTAGAATATCAGTGCTCTGAACTCAAGTTTCAACCTTGAGTTTTAATTCTGAACGGAGAGCTTCTGCATTCCTTTATGCACACATTTGGTGGGAATACTGCTTCTAGTTTATGCTAGGTAATGTGAATTTTAGGACCTTATATGTATATGTTTCTTATGATCTTGATAGACTATTTCTAGTACTTTGTACTTAGCATTTCAACTTCTAATCCTGCAGGCATAATCAGACTGTAAGTCAAACCTGAAACTTGTGGCTTTCCAGACTACTTTTCTTTGTTATGTCATTGGAAAAGAGGTTTGATTTTTTGCTGACTTGTGTTCATTTGTGGGAGGAGGATCATGCTCCTGTATCTCCCAAGTTAATCTAACAGTTGTTTGGATGTTGCCTGTTATCCTTTCAGGACTGTTATCAGTTACTCTATTATGAGGACAGCATAGCTTTCCATAATGTTGGTTCTTCCTGTCCTTTTTTAATCCATGTAAAATAATGTTTCTTGTGGTGTAAAGGGGTTTTTGTTTTTTTAAGGCAGGTGGTGAGTTTTAAAGCATTTCTTCAAGCACTTTGCATATTTATTTTCAATTGATTTAAATTATCTCAAAGTAGCACAGTATGTAATTTAATCTCATTGCAAGAAATATTTTTTAAAATATTCTGTATTTTGCAAAAAGCTAATAAGAGCACTTAAAAATATAACTAAAAATCTATGTATTCCTGCTGTAGTAAAGGGATTTGAGGCTTTGCTTGTAGTTGGATCCTTTATCTTTTGATAGTATCTGCCACTAAAGCTAATCCAATAGTAAGTTTGTAATAGGAAATGGTATGCAACATCTTAAACAGCTTTTTTTTTAACCATCAGATTCTGCTTATCTTTGTTCTGAAACCAGTTTCTTCTGATCTTAATTTGAAGTTCCTAATAATTTACTTGTTCCATTTTTAGTTTGTTTAGACTATGTTATTTTTATTAATTGTCTTTTTTTTTTCCTTTGGTGTTACAATTCATTCAATTGCTTCAGCAGGAATAGTTTCTGTATTCTGCTTAGTATTAACTTCTATTTTATGAGGAAAATAGATGGATAAAGAGCATGGCAAGTTAACAATTAAGAAGTACAAGTACAAAGTTATTTGTAAGGTCATCTTCTTTGATACAATGTTCTTTCTGATGCGTGCAGTTTTCTTCTGGCCTTTGTATGATCTGTGTTTATCGTCTCTATAACATGGTATAAAACATCTGCAACACCTGTAGAGGTGTTGCTGAGGGCTTTCATGTTAATATTTCAGAAGGCTTTCATAATCAATATTTCCTTATGAGGAACCCTTTTCAGTAGCTGTCACTGCTTTAACTTTTTTGAGTGGAAACACAATGGTAAATATGTTTTAGATAATCTCATAAACTGCACATTTATTGAATTGGGTTATTAAATTGAGTTTAATTACATTTGGTGTGCATTAATATTAATGTTAGGAATCCTGTGTTACATCTTAGAAAAGCACCTTTATTCAGTATTTTTTCCACAATTTCTTGTGTCTGATTTCATGTCATTATTTGCCTACTAGCTGTGTACTTATTGGTGTTGTGGCCCAGTTTAATTGCTACTCAGTTTTCTGCTGTAGTTTCTGGGAATCTACTTGTTTCTGGAAGAGTTCTTTACCTATTACACCTGTTTATTGCAAAAAAAGCTATTACTAGTTTATACATCAGAGTTGTAAAAATTAAAAGAAGTGTTTCCAAGATACACAAATTCAGAAATCAGGGATGACTGTGCAGATGTTGTGATTAATCTATTGTGTAGTCTTGCTAGTTCTTTGTTGAAGTGGGGAAAACTATTTTGCAGCATGGGTGAAAAACATTTTAATTTGTATTTTACTTGATTATTGAGTTTTGAATCCTTGATGTGAAGCGTTTGCAATAATCTTGAGCAACGAAATTCTGTGTCAATCAGATACATGGCTTGGTTAAAAGTATTATTCTTAAGATATTAGTACACGTTATCTCAGCATGAATTTAACATGGAAGTAAAACAAATGACAATGATGTTGGTGACAACCATTTAAGGTGGGTGCTGAGAACCACAACAGTTTAGAGAGCATTAAATTATTTCTAAATTCCTCTCATGTTACTGTTGTCTCTTTGAAATAACTAGTTGATACATTTGTTTGTATGAATGAGCTGGTTTGTGGAATGCTAGAAATTCAAGTATTTATTTTGTGCTACTATGTATTCTTGAGAGGCATAAAATTTTTTGATTGTTTGTATGTAACCAAAAAAAAGAAACTTTAATTTTATTATCAGGAGTGTACTCTAATTGCAGCAGGTTGATAGGAAATGCGTATTTCCAGCCTAATGGACTAATGCCAAATGTGTGCCAGCCTGATGGCTTAATGCCACTAATGCAGGGCACATCTCAGGTGAGTTGATTCATGCTTATATATATATATGTAATCTAATTTGAAAATGGAATTTTTAACAATTGCAGTAAAACCAAGTCTAATAGAACTTTGGGAACTGAAAAGAAAATATGTTACTGTAGGCTTTCTTTTTGAAATGTAAGAAATAACAAGAATTTACCCATCTTCCATGACATTAACATCAGGGTCATATTCATTTAAGTGATTTGTGCTCAAGTCTCGTTCTCTGGATGATTCAGATGGGAGGGTTAAATTGTAAGCAATATTTGTTCTCTTCTGTATTTCTCTCCTTACAGAAGTATTTCTAGACTGTACAAGGTTATTTTCAATTCACAGAAGAGTGAAGTTGCTTCAGAGTTAAGAAAGAGAAGAGTTCTAGCATTCTGAAAAACGGAGTTGAGAATGTGTTTGCTTAAGTGCTGTTTCAGGGTGCTGCTGACAAGTTAATATATTCTCAACTTTTACTTTATCCAGTTTTGCTGCCTTTGTTTTAGTTTACTAATTTGCTTTGTAACTGAGTACTGGATATACTTAATCTTGGTGAAAATACTTAATGTATTTCAGTTTATAATTTAAGTATTTTGTTTATGCTTCTTTATGATATGAAAACAAATACTGTTTTCACAATTAATCTTGTGATTTTTTTTTGATGCAAATTGTCCATTCTGGTCCCATAAAAGTGTTGTGATTTTACATATTCTTAGAAAGCATTTTAAGGCATCTGGAAAATAAATCTTTTTTTGTGACTGTTGTTGATATGGTATCTGATACCATAAGAAGAACACTCAAAATTTAGTCAAATATATTTTGATAAATGATCTTTTGAATGTTTTAAGTGTTTAGTATTTCTCTGAAGCTGATGGGAACAATAGTATCAAGTAGTTTCCTTTCCAAATCATTCTCTTCAGAAAAAAAAGTAGCTGATTGGTGAGTGTCTTTAATTTTCCATTATACGCTAAAGATGCACTGAATTCAGAATAATGTTACAGACTAATTTAATTAATTACTTTTAATTTTATTAATTTTCTTTCTAGAAGATATGCATGGTTTAACACAATATGTAATGACAGAAAAACTAAAAAAAAAGAGATACTTGGGGAAAAGGCACTTACTTTAATTTTTTCTACCACAAAATCATGGTGTTTTTGATTACAAGTTGATGTGCTTTAATCACTGATTTTGAAATGTTTTTGTTAAGATATAAAGTGTTAAGGCTCCCCAGATATGAAACATCAGTTTTCAGTGTTTTGTTAATCAAGCTAGTAATGTTAAAAACAAAGTTGAAACTCCCATGTGCAATTAAATGGTTTCAGTTTTATAGTCAGTGTAATAAAAAATGCAACAGTTTTTGTTCTGTATGAAAGAAATGAGTTTTGGTTTTCTCATTATGTCATGTTTTATTCAGTGTTTGAGACTGTTTGTCAGAATTTGTTTAGCATTTCTTTGACAGTTCCTAGCCCATTGATTATTTACAGAGATTTCTCCCTTATTGGTTAATATTTTGCTATTTTAGTTCCGTGCAGAACTAGTGAAATGAGTACTTAGTAAAGACACAAGTAGCACTTCATGCTGAAGAATGAAATTGCAAATAGTTAGGTTTTCTGTAAAGGACATAATGAATGTGGTGTGACAAAAACATAAAATACAGGAAAAGTTATATCTTTAGGTGACAAAAAGACTGCCACTCTCCTCTATTTCCAGGTCAATGTGTAATAAGGAGTGTTAAGTTTTGCAGGGTTCTTTGGGTAGAACTGGTTTTTCAAAGGGAAGTACAAGTACAAAGGTCTGGAGGTGTTTAAGGCCAGGCTGGGTGAGGCTCTGAGGGACCTGTTCTAGTGGGAGGTATCCCTGCCTATGGCAGGGGCTTTGCAACAAGATGATCTTTAAGGTCTTCTCCAGCCCAAGCCATTCTGTGATTCTACATAGTGAATTTATAGTAAATTACTGTTTTCATCTGCAGTATTTGCTGCAGTTGAATTTTGAACTACATCTGCAGTATATCACTGAGCGCTTTTTTACTGTTTTGCTCTTTATTATTTCTGATTTGGTCATTAGGAAAGAAACCTAGTAATTATTTACTACTAGTAGTTTTTCTGTGTCTGTGATCAGTGGAACAAGATGCTTTGCGCAGAGTGTAGAATTAACACAGTGTTTAAAATGCTGCTGTTAAATTGGATTCTGATTGTATTTCTTTATTAAGGCAGGAAGAATGTTCAGTATCTGCTTTTGGAGTAAACAGTGAAGTTATGTCAGAAAGGTAAGCAGTGCAAAAGAGGCTTAAAGAAGGAAGTAAAAGGGAAGTAGTGGATGAACAAGAGCTGAAAAAATTAGACTAGAAGAATAAAAAATCCTGAGAAATTTTGGGAGGGAAAAACTGGCAAAGATGGTTCTGTTTCAGTCGCAGAATCACGGGATGGGTAAGGTTGGAAGGGACCACAGTGGGTCATCCGGTCCAACCTCCCTCAAGCAGGGTCATCCCAGAGCACACTGCCC